>JABCPU010000379.1:0-64707 GCA_016800925.1 Suillus spraguei | reverse complement strand
ACCATCCACCGTCTGTCTCTGGATAGCATGGGATCTAGATCATCGACTTTGGTGTTGACTAATTGCATGCATGGGTCCTCCATCCACCTATTATTTGCGCAGTGAGCTCTTTGCATTGATTACAATGACATGTGCTTTTGCGTTTTTTCCCTTTCAAGCCATCGCACGAGCCTTTCACCATGGCCGGTCTCCGCCTGTATGGGAGGCCTTACATGCCAACCTGCCCAAGTTCACATACAAGCGGAGACCAGCCATTACTGTTTATTTCTAAACCTCTTGCAAAGATATATATTGAGGTCAAATACTTTTATTACAATTTCTCTCCTTTTCAGAGGCGTACTCTAGTCTAAGGAGTCGAATGCTTAAGAACATTCAGCCTGATGTCTCACTAACAGTCAATACTTCATTCTCAACCAATGGACTTTTAAGGGATACCCAATCAAATTGTAGTCTATCGAGAAGTGGTACATAGCGTAAGTGGACTTGTGACTTTAAATCTATCGTAAAGTGTGGCATGTTTTATCCGATTCCTTCAATACCCCCGAGTCGGGCGCGTAAGCCACCAGCACTCACAATTGGAGAAGCGGATCTAAGAACAGGAGATGGGTGCCTGTCATAACCAGGCATCACCGAGGTTTGGAGCTTCTTCTCTGGCGAGAGCATTTCAGCGGTTCCATTGTCAAGTTCTTTGTGCAGACTTCCGATGAGGATCTTGATCATGTAGTCCGTGTTGAACGCGCCATTAGCTGGGTCGAAGGGAGTGGTGTCGACGATGTCCTAAAGAGTCGTGAGTGACAGTGCGAGAAATCATGAAAAAGACGTACCCGAATCTTGTAACGTTCAGAAAGCTCGTCGTCCAACATATGGAGCGCCTTAGCAGCATCTTGATCTGTGCCAATCTGGACAAATTGGATACCGAATTTTTGAGAGGAACCTGTTTGCTTGTCAAGGCGACTGGCGGCCTCAATGATGCATCGCAATAAGTCGTCACTGTCGGCTACAGCGATGTTCGCGTATGTCAGTTATATGAGCACGGTATAGAAATACCACCTTACTAGCGGCTCCATCGGTAATGACAATGACAGAAATCGGTTCGTGAGTGAGTTCGGGTGCTCGATGAGTGGCAAGTACATCTCAATGAGCTGTTCGAGTCTCACTCCCGTTGGCGTGTCCTCGCCTGGATAAAGGGCATGCATAATTTCACTGATAAGTTCGACAAACACGATACGTACCACTGGGGACTGAGCTGGTCGAAAAGTTTCTGGACTTCGAATCGAGACTAGTCAAAAACATTAGGCCAAAAATAAAACTTGCAAACTGGTTCCCATACCCTCATATTTTCGGCAAACTGAGTTTGGTGCATGAAGTGGAGATCGAGCCCTTTGGATCCATATTGTATGCAAGGTCGACAATACCACCTAGAGCCTCTCGCACTTGGTTCCAGGAATCACCTTCGGCCATCTGTATACACAGAACATAAGCGGTCATGGATCAAACTCTTGAGGATGCCATCCTTACAGACATGGAATCGTCGATCAGGATAACCGTCTTGTACTCACTGTCACAAACATGATCAGAATTTTTTTAATAAAGAGCAATGAACACCTACGCCACGCGTCGCAGTTCTTCCTCTTGTATCAGAAGAGATGGAGCAAAGCGAGGAATGTCATCTACGTGGAGTGTAGTTTGAAGGGTAGTAGTAGTCTGAAGGATTGATGTAGACTCCTGAGTCTCACGCGACCACAAACTGCTTGTAGTGCGTTTGAGCTCTTGTTTGCCCTGTTGTTGACGAGCGAGGACGACGGTACCCGGATTAAATTTCCCGTTGCATCCTGAGATGCTAGACCCAGCGAAGCTGAGATGCGCACACAAGCACCTCGTATTTTTCAATCTAGTGTGTCGCGCGAGGTCCATCAAAAACGAAATAGAGAATAATAGGACCACATACCAAGTGCTCCTTGCCGACGTAGCTGATCAGGGCACCTGAGGTGTGATAGCCAACCTTTCCAAGATCTGAACAGTTGATATATGGAGTGCCCACAATGCGTGTTAATAGACTCACGGAGACCTCCCTGTCAGCCAACCATGAGCGTCTTCAACCCGAATTCCATGATTGTAAACCTTACCTCCAAATAAGCACGTGCAATGAAGAACGTCTGTCCATTGCGGTCTTCGCCAAAAGGGATAGCGTTCGTGGAACGGTTTTATCCTCGATTAAGATCTTTGGGATCTGTTAGAAACCATTATGACTTCGATCGGCATCCTTCTTACCCACACAAGCGGTACAGGCGAGCCATTCTTCTTGAAATTAGTGGTGCTTTCCCTGGCTTCATCAAGCCAGCTGTTCTTGTGTCTGGTTGTCGTGGTCGAATCACTGCCGAATGCTGGCACTGGAGCCGCATATGAGCCTGTGACGGGAGGGCGTCCATATTCATAAGAGCTTGTGACGGGGGGTCGTCCATATTCATATGCTGGCTTCGTGTACTGAGAGGTCTCGTATTGTGCAGGTCGCGGGGATTGGTATGACGGACGTTGCTGATAGGGCGTTGACGAGCTTCTGGAATCGAAGTGCGGAAGGCTGCAGAATTAGACTGTGTGGTGCTACCCGAAATCAATGCCCTCGACGACTGAAATTGAGTCGGAGTGGAGCTACGCATAGTGAAAAATCGATTTGTTAAGCTGGATGTGGATTCTTGGGGGATCGTCTGGAAACGACTTTATACCATGTACTTCAGGCATCAGGCGTTGGTGCCTAATCCATCGATATCAGCTGCGCTATAGGGTTTGACAGAAAATTCTGTGATTCTTGACGGAGTAGGAGTACAATAATAGTTCATCAACGCAAGGCGCAATTAATGTGACTGCACTGTACAATGTATCAGAATTCTGTTAAAACTTTGACCTATCCCGGAAGGCTAGCTGATGAGTCAGTAAGTATGATTGGGAGATGCCGATCTAATCATCACAAGAATCTGTACCGCACGACCCGGCACGTTGCCTCATTTCGGAAGCAGATGGATAACAGTGCTTACAGCGGTCCAACGAGGTCGATCAGAGATCAAAAAGTGGAGAGCTTCCTTGAAACAAGAAGCATGCCCTTGACCAACGTCTTCGTGGATGAATCGATAATTTAGAGTTCCAAGTCGTGGTAGTGAGTATTTGAATTTCGGGAGGTTGCCAGCTTGATACGCCAAGAACATTGATCATTCGATGATTGATTCACTGACCGGAAGGATCCAACCGTAGCCTTCACTTCAATGCAATGAGGTAAGTGCCTGTCTTCTGAGTTCTCACAACGGCACACCAACTTAGTCACTAGATGTCCACCAGAGTTTGCGCACTTTTGAGACAACGTCTATTACTCCACAACGCACTAACATAAAAATTAATTTGATAGTTCAATAGCATAACATTGAAAGTACAACATCTGCTGGTTTTGTTTCGAAACTCGATGTGTTGAGTCCAGCGGAGAGCTACCGCACAGAAAAGCGTTCGCGCACTTTGTCACACCATGTCACACGTCTGCCGCAATGCCTATTCGCACTCCGCACCGGAAAGAATAATGGGGAATCGTACTACCATTACGCCACACACCAGTTCAGGTTTATCTACCGATATTATGAGAAAACTATTTAGACGACCCGGCTTGTTCCTGGAAACCTGGCCGTAATCAAGGTTTTGTAGACAAATAATAAATTCATACCATAAAAGTGGTGTCTACAGGAAAAGTACATGTTACTTAATCTTACTTAATCAACTTAGCCACATTTGTGTCTCTCTTGTGTACAAGTCCACTACCCATTGTGCCTTCGGCACAGGAAGCCAAAAAGGAGTGCTTCGCACTCCTTTTTGGCTCCCTGACCTAAGGCCACATCCTAATAATTTTGTTTTGCCCTCAGCACAGGAAGCCAAAGGGAGAGTTCAGCCAAAAGTGAAGGCAAAAAGGAGTGGAAAGGAGTGGAAAGCAAAAAAGGAGGGCAAGCCAAAAAGTAGTGCTTTGCACTCCTTTTTGGCTCCCTGACCTAAAGCCACATCCTAATAATTTTGCATCCTAATAATTCTGTTTTCCCCCAGCTTCAGACAACCCATGGCAAATTTCAACCTGTGTGGCGCTGCACGTGACAAATCCACACAATCACACAATGGGACAACAGTGTATTGAATTGGCACTCAAAAAAACCATGCAAGAAATTTCCATTCTGAGCTAAGTGTTCCTAAGCGAAAGCCATGTGAGCTAGTGAGCACTTTCCCACCTTTCCCCCTTACTTTATAGACGAGTCCACCACCCGTTGTGCCTTCGGCACAGGAAGCAAAAGGAGTGCTTTGCACTCCTTTTGCTCCCTGGCCAAGGCTTCATCCTAATAATTCTGTTTGCCCAAGGCACAGGAAGGCAAAAAGAGTGCTTCGCACTCTTTTTGCCTTCCTGGCCTTGCTTCATCCCAATAATTTTCTTTTGCCCAAGGCACAGACGAAGCACTCTTTTTGGCTTTCTGACCTTTACTTCATCCTAATAATTATCTTCAATAATGATAATAGGTTTTGTAATAAATCATAACTTTGACCACTATTTTGACAGAAGTAAAAGTACCACATCACCATCTTTGTGAGTTTATATTGCCCATCTCATCCTCATGTCATTGCATTTGATTTTGATTTTTTAAATTATTTACTGCAAACTATTAACTTGAATAAATCTTTTGTGTCAAGTTTTAATAGGGGCAACAGTATTAAGTTGACACACAACAAATCATGCAAGTGTCCCATCTCCTGTCTCCCATCTCCCGTCTGTGTCTCCCGTCTTGTGTCTCCTGTCTTGTGTCTCCCTCTCCCATCTCCCATCTCCCGTCTCCCGTCTCCTGTCTCCCGTCTCCCGTCTCCCGTCTCCCGTCTCCCGTCTCCCGTTCCCCGTCTCCCATCTCCCATCTCCCGTCTCCCGTCTCCCATCTCCCATCTCCCATCTCCCACCTCCCGTCTCCCATCTCCCACCTCCCGTCTCCCATCTCCCACCTCCCGTCTCCCACCTCCCACCTCCCACCTCCCACCTCCACCTCACCTCCCACCTCCCACCTCCCACCTCCCACCTCCCACCTCCCCTCCACCTCCCCTCCACCTCCCACCTCCCACCTCCCACCTCCCACCTCCCACCTCCCACTCCACCTCCCATGCCTTCATTCTCCCCTCCCCATGCTCTTCTGTCCCCCCATCTCTCCATCCTAATGATCATAGCAGCTTTTGAAACAAATAACATGATTTTTCAAATGACAAAGTTCAGATTCTTTCATAGCCAAATTATAATCAATCTAAGAAAATCTATTAGAAGATGTTTCCTGAGGGTGGGAGAGGACACTTCCAGCCTGCTGGCAACTTCCAACCTGGTATTGGTGCCTGATGGAGTAGCTTGTCATAGGTATCAACCTGTTCCTGACAGCTTGACCATGCCTTTTGATGGTGCCACCACTCCTTCCAGCCCCTGGTGAGTTCCTTCTGTTTTTACCTATCAGCCATCTTCTGCAATTGCACTCATTTTTTGCTTGCCCTCATTTTTTGCTTTCCACTCCTTTGCACTCCTTTTTGGCTTCACTTTTGGCTTCACACTCCCTTTGGCTCCATCCTAATAATTTGGTTTTACCCCAGCTTCAGACAACCCATGGCAAATTCCACCAGCTGCGCAGTCACATGACCAAATCACGCAATCATGCATCACGTCACGCAATCATACAATGGGACAACTGTGTCGGCACTTGAAAAAAACCACGCGAGAAATTTCCATTCTGAGCTAAGCGAAATAAGCGTTCTTTAGCGATGCAAGCGAAAGCCATGCGAGCTAGCGAGCACCTTCCCACCTTTCCCCCTTACTTTATAGACGAGTCCACCACCCGTTGCGCCTTCGGCACAGGAAGCAAAAGGAGTGCTTCGCACTCCTTTTGCTCCCTGGCCAAGGCTTCATCCTAATAATTCTGTTTGCCCAAGGCACAGGAAGGCAAAAGAGTGCTTCGCACTCTTTTGCCTTCCTGGCCTTGGCTTCATCCCAATAATTCTCTTTTGCCCAAGGCACAGAAAGCCAAAAAGAGTGCTTCGCACTCTTTTTGGCTTTCTGGCCTTGGCTTCATCCTAATAATCACTACTTCGTGCACCTTAACTTATTCGCAATCATAGTGGATTTTAAAACAGACATGTACATTTTGAGCAGCATTTCAAGAAAACTAAAACTAAAATCTACTGCACCATCTAAAAGTGCACTATACATTCGGTCCTCTATATAAAAGTACATCAATATACATCAATCAATCCTCAACCTCCATATCATCTCTATCTCTAAGTCCTCTCAGCACTTCTGTATACACCACATTGGTCGTCTTTGACCCTTCTTCATGCTCCGGAAAGATGGCACGCACTCTCTCTGGGTGAGTGCAGCGAGACAAAGCCACATACAGCTGTCCATGACTGAACACGGGAGTCCGCAAATCCAGCCCAACCCACTTCACACTTTGACCTTGAGCCTTGTTGATTGTCATAGCGAATGCAAGACGAATGGGGAATTGGCGACGCTTGAAAGGGATAGGGTTGTCTTCAGACGTGGCATCCAGCGTCATGCGGGGGATTAGGACAGTGTTCTGATCGTCTTGATGAGCTTCATCAACTCCATCTCTAAGAATACGACACCTGAGGACGCGCGTGGTCCAAGACAGGAGGATCATCCTAGTTCCATTATAGAGGCCATTGGTGGGGTCCAAGTTGCGCAATGACATGAGAGGAACACCCACTTTGAGTTCCAATTTGTGCAAAGGGAACCCTGATGGTGTGAGAGTATGAAGGTACTCTGGTGGGATGTAGTCGTAGTCCTTCTCAGTGATTGAGTCTGCGCTGGTGAAGACCGCTTTATCTCCAGGGAATGATTCAAGAATGTTGGCATTGATTTCGTCCACATCAGTGTTCTTTGCGGAGAGGATGGTACGTTCCAGGAAGAAGGAATCATTCACAGGAGGATGCCCAGGGAGCAGAATAGGAGAGTATAGGGCATTGATGAGAGAGCGGATATCATTGTCAGGGCAGCGCATATGAATCGGAAGGGCGACCGTTCCATCTGCATGTGTGCCCTTCCCAGCTCCAATCTCAAGAAGCCACTTTGCAAATTCATCAGAGGCGGGGTCTTGGCCAAGCCGCATGTTTGTCTTTAGGTGGAAGATGCGAAGCCTTGGCCAGATGCGAGATCTGCAAAATGTAGCACCCACTATCTGCTCCCTGGATCCATGAGGCACCACCGGCAGGGTCTGTCTGAAGTCTCCTCCAAAGAGCATCATCTGTTACGAACTGGGGTGGCGTCACCAGCGACAGTGAAAAGACACAGACGGTCTGCTGGGAGTTCTTACAATGTCCAAAGAGGACAAGGTGAAAGTACAAGGAACGCGTTCCGAGTACGATCAAGGGTCTGCCTCAAGGAAAGTCTAAGAGGTATCTGCGAGAATAGAGACTAAGGCTAAGGAGTGCTTAGACTTAGAGACGATTCAGACGACTTAGGTTGGAGACCTAAGCGAAGGAGATTCCAGGTAAAACCCAGTAAGATTAAAGTACCGAATCTACTACAAGTACACTGTGCTTAAATAGGCCAATATGTGCGCACAGACCAGAGAACGTGAGAACGTAAGTGCGTATCCAAAGAAGGAAGGCAACTATAGTACAGATGCGTTGAGCATATGAGTCAGAGTCACGTTACGTAATATACAAGGTAAATGGATAGAAAATGAATAGGGCACGTACGATTGTAACATTACCCCCTTTTTACACGTAAAGTCACCGACTTTACTCATCTTGGTTCGCATAGTAAACGGATCATCACTCACTCATAGTCCTTCGTCAGCAAAGGACCCACTCCTCATATAGCGGCTTCTTCAGACCAGCCGTCGTTTAGAGTCCCTTCTTTTCTCTGCTGAATTCGTTCATCGTCAAGTTGTTGCTCCCAAGCGAAGTGCGTCATAGAATCCTTCGTCCTTCCAGGTTAACTCGAAGGGAGGAGGTCCAACTCGTGAGGAATAAAGGACAAGTGAGTAGGCGACCAATATCTGCAAACCTTGCACTGATATTCCGCACAATTCTTTTGACGATGTCCTAGTATCCACAGACGCGGCACTTCATATTCTCATCAGGGTTGGAATGGGCTTTGCGTAAGGTGAGGGAAATGATAGGTGTGGGGCTGTGGATCTGGCGCTTCTTTCCCTTATTCTTCCTCATACGTTTAAGGCAAGGGTGTTAGCTCGCTTGAGTGCGCTTGTTGAGCGGGATAAGGTATGCTGATCAGGGAGGTCGGGGTAATGCTCTTTCAGCAACCGCAAGAGTTCATCGAGGAGGATGAGGAATACCGAAGTCTTTTACTAAGACTGGAGAGACGGGATCCATTGGACCGAATGATGATGGATAGACATGGAGGATGTATATGAAGGTCGCGAAGTCGGGACCGAGTGTTACCAACTCAGTGGCTAGGGATACCTAGTAATTTAGCGGCCTCACACTGTCTTTGTGCAGGTTCATACAGCCATCGGGCATGTCAGAGACTGTGATGGGGGTGAAACTGATTGTTCAATGGGATGGGGTTCGAGGGATGCAAGGTCAGCTTGCGTTTGTTGTAAGTCAGTGATGGCTTCTTCACTAGTTTCTGGCCGCTCTAGTTTCAACGACTGATTGCTGGATGGTTTCAACAACTGATTGGTGAGTTGCCCATTTCTTGACAGCAGTGTATAGGCCAGCAAAGGCATCAAGACTAGAATAATGCGCGAAGAAGCGGGTGCTGGAATAGGAAGTGGCGTATCTCTTTGCGGAGAGGGAGGTCGAGCAACGCCTGCTCGACGTTCGGCAATGATGTGAATAGCTTCTCAACATCATTCTTAAAAGAATCGGGAAGCAACAGCATAGCGTAAGCACGAATGCGTTTTTGGAGATGAATGAAACGGTGACGGAGTGTGATTTCTGTAGTTTCTTTGCGGTGGCTTCGATAGGGCTGCGGTGCGGATGATGTTAACATGAGTAGAGCGGGGAAGGCACCTCTTTCAGTGAGGATTCTTTCGATTTCGAGGGCATGTCCCTCACAGAGGATGGCGGCTTCGATGTAAGAGGGTTGTCATTTCAGTGGAGTTCCGTATTGTTCAGCTTCAGAGTCGAGTCATTGGTGGCAGCGACGACGGGTGATGTAAGCAGTGGGGAAAGACATTTCGATGGTAGTTAATCAGTGCTATGCGAGTTGATTGACTGAGAAGATAATCAGAGGCATGTTGCTTCTTATAAGCATTCAGATTCGAGCGGAGTTCTTCAAGTTCTTTTCTGGGAGCCATTCGTTATCTCCCGATGAATATCCTTTCCAAGAACAGATAACGTCGGCGAGTGCCGATTCCTTTGTGAGAAAGGATTGCTTCTATTTCATATTCTTCTTCTTCTTCGATGATGTCAGGTGGTGGTTCAGGGAAGTTCGGCCGTGTACGTCCGTTTCGCTATAGGACGATAAGACAGAAGCGTGGAACGTGGGGTGAATCTTCCACTGCGGAGGAGTTGAGCGTGAACGTGATGGGGAGATAAGACATCGATGATCGGGAAAGGTCCGTATCGCTTTGGGGCAAGTTCCTTGATGGAGTTTAGTCTAAGATTGCGGCAGATAGCCAAACCTTATCTCCGATCTTCCATGGGTGTACTTATCTCCTCGGGATCGTTCGCCATGTTTGCATTGCGATGTTATGGACAGCGATTGCTTCTTCTCTTATCTTCTGCAGAGATCGTACTCGATCTTCTGCTGCGGACGGATGAATCAGGGATAAGGTGGGGAATAGCACGTGGTTCTATCCCATCATCAATAGAAGGGTGATGCATTCTTGCATCATGTTTTCGGTGGTTGTGGACGAATTCGGCGATTGGTAGGTGTTCTACCCAATCTTCAGGTTGTTGCGGCAGTAAATGCGAAGATATGTTTCAAGTTCTTGATTAAGCCTTTCTGTTTGACCATCAGTCTGTGGGTGATAAGCCGTGGATGGAGCAATGACGTAGTCGAGAAGTCGGGCAAGTTCCTTTGAGAAGCGAGATAGGAATTGCGGTCCTCGATCCGAGATAACTTTGTCATGGAGTCCAAATCGCGGTATACGTGTTTCAAAAATAGCTTAGCAACGCCTTCTGAGTGATGGTTTTCAAACAAGGGATAATAATTACCCCCTTCGTAAGGCCATGGTCTACCATGACCATGATACTGTCAAAGCCTCCAGAGACAGGGAGGTCAGTGATAAGGTCGACAGAGACTGAGAGAACGGGCGACGCGATGAAGGGAATAGGCGTGAGCGGGGGCGAACAGGATGTGTATCCGCTTTCATTTGCTGACAAAGGGCCACCCTCAACGTATTTCGAATATAAGAGCCCATAGCGGGCCACCAGGCCTCCGTTTACAGTTCTTCAGTTTTGAATCTACCGGGATGACCCGCGGTAGGATGATCATGATACCGTTCAGGATATCGGAGCGATGCGCCGGTGGAATATAGGCGCGATTTTTAAAATAGAGGACGTTCTCCTCAATCTTCCAGTCAGAGAGTGCCGATTTCATAGGGGAAGGCACACGCCATCAAGGGCATCAGACGCCGTCTTGAAGACAGGGTCGTCGAGGGGGTCAGAGGATGACAGACATCCTTCAAGTCGGTGTCGATAAGACGAACGAATAGAGCGTCAGGGAGGAGGGTCTGGTCCTTCGTTATCGTCTTTGCCGATCTAATCGGGCCGGCGAGATAGTGCATCAGGTACTGCTAATTTAGTACCTGCAACGTGATGCAGTTCGATGTCATAAATAGACAAAATCAATTGCCAACGTGCTTGGCGACGGGTAAGCTTCTGTGCACTTCTAAAGTACAGAAGTTCTTATGGTCGGTGAATACCAGGACGGGGTGTGGGTTTCCTTCAAGATAATGACGCCATTCGTTCATGCCCGGATCACGGCAAGGAGTTCCCGATCAAAGATCTGTAATTGCGTTCCGCGGGGTTAAAGACTGTGAGAGTATGCACATGGGTGATAAACACCATTCTCATCAGTCTGCAGAGAACTCGCCAGTTGCTACGAGTGAAGCATCGGTAGCAATAGCAAATTGTCGGGAAGGATCAGGGTTACGGAGTACCGGTTGGGAAGTGAAGCGTCGTTTCAATTCTTCGAAGGTGTCCATACATTCAGTTGACCATTCAAAGGCCTTATCTTTCTTCGTTAAATCGATAAGGGGTCGGCGATGTCAGAATAGTGGAAATGAACGTGCGGTAAAGTTGCAAAAGCCGAGGAATGACCGAACGTCTTTCACAGATTTCGGGATTGGCCATTCGGAGATTCCCTTGGTCTTGGCGGTGTCCATAGCAACTTGTCCGGGGCAATTATCATTCCGAGGTATTCCACTTCTTCTGCATCGAAGGTGCATTTCTCCGGTTTCAAGAACAGGTGTTCTTTTCGTATTTTCATCAAAACTCGTCTGGTCCGTTCACGGTGTCTGCCATGTTGTGGAGAAAATCAGGATATCGTCCATATAGATAACCATCCATCCTTCATTGATTTCTTGTGAAAGGTGCGATTCATGTATGCTTGAAAAGTTGCTGGGGAATTGCAGAGGCCGAAGAACATGACGTTCGGTTCAAAAAGGCCAAATTCCGTGGTAAAAGCAGCTTTCCACCTATCATCAGGATGGATGCGAATATTGTTATAGCCGGACCGAATATCCATTTTCGTAAAGAACTGTGCGTTATGAAGGCGTGCGACAAGGGAAATAGGGAGTGGAAGCGGATATGCGTTCTTGACTGTCCAATCATTGATGTAGCGATAATCTTGACAGGGCGCAGTTCTCCACTTTCTTTCCCACAAAGAAGAAGCCACTGGCTTGAGGTGACTTCGATTCCGAGATAAAGCCTTTCGCAACGTTTTCATCGATAAACGTTTTGACAGCAGCGCGTTCTTTTCCGATAGCGGGTAGACCTTAGATGTACGAGGAATAAAACCGGGTTTGGTGTCGATCCGATGGATCATACCAGGGCGTTCGGGGGGTAGTTTGTTTAATCCGTCTTTAGCAAAGACGTCTGCGAAGTCGTGCAAATAATCCGGGACCAATTCTTCGAAGGATTTCTTTTTCTTTTCCTTCTCGTCCGTAGCGAATTCCTGAGCTTTGTTACTATATTTCGGAGGAGGAATCGGAGTAGGGAGAGGATTGTTCGAGTTGAGAAGTTCCATCACGTGTCAAAGGTGTATCCATGGATACTTCTTCATATTCTCATGCTAACTCCATCGGTGTCGTATTCCACAAGAATTCACCATCTCCGAGCTCGTAAGAGGAAATTTCGCGTACTTCCAGCGCATGCCAGACATCATTCATGGTATCGAATTGGTTATCATCCTCGGTTGGGATCAACGAGGGCACGGGTTCTTCTCTATCAGGGATTTCTTCTATTGAAGCAAAGGAGTTTTCGGGGGAACGAAGAACTTGGATATTTTGGTACATTGGTGTCTCGCCCTGGGAGTTCTTCTTCCGGTTTTCTCTTTCCCTGTTTCTGCTCTTCTACTGGCCATTGCTCAATAGGTTCTTGTCCGACCCGATGCTCGGGTTCGATTCATTCTTGCGCTTCTCTGCGTGGGGAATCGGTGATACTGCTCGCGCAGTTGTACACGTGGAGTGGGTTCTGCAGTATGTGGAGTACGTACTTCTGGTTCTGGGTCTTCTGGAACATCAGCAGGAGAAGCGATGCTTGGTTTCGGAAGACGGGAATGTTGCCATCTGGTATGGTGATTGAATAATCGTGGCAACCCATTCTTCTGTCTGTCTTTATCTATATCGATTTCGATTTCATCAGATTTCTCTGTCCGTGAAAGGACAAGTGTTTCAGCAGCCCAATCTATAATTGGGTTCATTGCTCGTAACCAAGGAATTCCAAGAAGGATTTGATCTCTCCTTCCTAGTTTGGTGATATTGAATTTTCCATACATGGTTCGATCGTCAATCTTGACCACTAGGAGGCAGTAATGCGTGATGGTCCTCCTTTTATGAGAGTCCCATCTGCCGTTGTAACTCGAAATGGTTCCTTGAGTTTTCGTCGTGTGATTTGATGGAGTTTCACAAACTCTTCTGAGATGAATGTGCTGCTGCTCCTGAGTCGATAACAGCGGTGGTGTCGACGGATTTTAAGCGAGTACGCGAGTGGAGGGTGATAGGGACACGAAGTTCTTTTCTTTCACCTACAGCGCGTACAAGTCTTAGTAATACATTGGGAGAAACATACGTCGAGTCTTTGTTTCTCCAAGTCAAAAATCCTCAACAATCTGTCGCACGGTTTTTTCATCTTCTTCTTCTCCTCTGACTTCAGTTTGTCTAAGTGGAGTCTTCTTCTTTTGTCAGGACAATTATGGATGCGGTGTCCTGTCTTTCTGCATCCGAAGCATTGTCCTTTCTTCATGCATTCGGATCTCTCCATATCGGAGATTCGGTCCACGACCATTGCGTTGGAATCACGGTTCGGAATATACCGTGCATTCCCGTAGTTCTTCTTTTTCTGTTGTGGAACATGACGTGTCCTCATGGCATTAAGCCGATGATGGGCGTTGTCAATAGCAACGCATTGCAACACAACATCTCGGAATATCTCGGAGACATCTCCCGTATTGAAAAGCTTCGTGAGGATACCCCAGTTGAGGCCATCTTGGAAGAACTGGATCTTCGTCACGTTATCGGTGATATGAGCTTTGGCTGCAAGTGCCTCAAAGTCGGCGACATAAGTGTGAAGATCTCCAGTTCCTTGCTTGAGGTCTCTAAGGCGTGTAGCGCAGTCATTCTGGTATCTACCGGTTCGAATGCTTCTTTGAAGCTTTTCATAAAAATCCACCATTGTCCCATAACCAACTTTTTGTCCCGAAGTGTCGGTAGATTGGGCGTGTTCAAGGAATTGTTCCTTCCAAGACTTGGCATTTTCTCGGTCATGAAGGATGTTATGTAGATGATCTTCTGCTTGTCGGTGGTGTAAAGCTTTTCATTGATGTCAAAGTGCAGGTTGCACGACTGGATAAACTCGCGAGAGTTATCACGATCTCCATCAAAACCAATCGGTTGGCCGATCTTGTATTCGAATTCTTTGGTCGACATGGTTGATGATTCTTCTGGTGAGTTATACTTTCTCGGTGCCTATACGCGCTGTCTTGCTGTCCGTTAGGGCTTTCTTCTGTCAGAGGGCTTCTCTTGACAATCTGCTCAGCGTACGCGTACGCTAGTCTGCTGATCTAGGCGATCAGGGTTCCGGGTCGAAGACTGGATAGTCGACGATCAAAATGGACTTTAATCTTTTGTTACGAACTGGGGTGGCGTCACCAGCGACAGTGAGAAGACACAGGCGGTCTGCTGGGAGTTCTTACAACGTCCAGAAGAGGACAAAGTGAAAGTACAAGGAACGCGTTCCAAGTACGATCAAGGGTTCTGCCTCAAGGATAAGTCCAAGAGGTATCCGCGAGAATAGAGACTAAGGCTAAGGAGTGCTTAGACTTAGAGACGATTCAAGACGACTTAGGTTGGAGACCTAAGCGAAGGAGATTCCAGGTAAAACCCAGTAAGATTAAAGTAGGGAATCTACTACAAGTACACTGTGCTTAAATAGGCCAATATGTGCGCACAGACCAAGAGAGGCGTGGGAACGTAAGTGCGTATCCAAAGAAGGAAGGCAACTATAGTACAGATGCGTTGAGCATATGAGTCACAGTCTTGTTACGTAACATACAAGCAAAGGAATCAAAGGGAAAATGAATAGGGGCACATACGATTGTAACAGGTTTGCTGCCACGTTGAACCACTCTGCTGCCTCGGGTGAGTTGAGCTCGTAAAGGACTCCTCCATGAGGGAGACGGCATGCTGAGATGAAGTTGATTGATGTTGGAAGTACGACTTTCTCCTTTGACATTTGCTCCACTGCTAAGGTGGCCTTTGCTACTAGTTGCGCCTCCGTTAGGTCTTTCAGAGAGTTGGCGAAGAGCTGTGATTGTCTGTCGACTAGGATCTGCCTTGCCTGTGTCTCGCTTCTCGCTAGTACCTTTGTTAGTGGGACAGGGATGTTAGTTTTGGCTGCGTCTGCAGACGTTCGTGGTCTGTCAGACCGTTCATCACTCGTTCTTTGTGGCGTTGTGCTCTTCATGTTTCCAGCTATCTTTCCCAAATCTTCTGCTGATGATTTCAAGTTGGTGCGTACCTCCGTCATCGACTCTATTGTTTTCTTTTGCGCGTCTATTGTTTCTGTTAATGTCTCGACTTTCTCGTCTAGGGTCGCAATCGGTCCGCCTATTAGGGCTTTGACTTTTTCTATGATGTTTTCCGTGTTTATTTCCGTATCGACTTCCTGTATTATTAGTGCAATTGCTCGTAGTATGTCAGTATGTGTGGCGCCTAGATTTGCTGTGATACTAAATTTGAATAAAGCTACCGAGATTGATTGCAACATGCTACCGGCTGTTGGCATTACGAGACCGTGCATGGACAAGATTTTTCGTGCTGTGTTCAGGTTGACAACATCTGTCTTCGTTCCTGTGCCCGATATGTGGTCTTGTATGGGTCTACTGGTTGAAAGCAAAGGTTTATCAGCTGCTGTCCGTCGGTTGGCCCTACCTGTGGTTGTCGTGGTGACCGGGCTCGTTGAGTTGATTGTTGGCATTTTGTTTGCTTTGTTGCTTCGTTCTTGGTTCTTGGTCTAGGGTTTTGGCGGTTTGTCTGGTGTCCTGGTGACCGCTGGGGCGCCTCTGGGCGTCCTTAGCGCTGTTGAGCGCGTTGTTGGCGGTTGGTTTCCGGGGTCCTAGTCGGGGTGCCACCTGGTTCAGGTCAAAGAAGCAGCTTTGAACTATTTGTTTAACAGTAGACCTCAAGTTGAATATAATTTTGTGTCACAAAAAGTCACAAGTGCAGTTACTTACTACTATCGGTAATGGTCGGACTCGCGCCAATCCCTGACCCAGCTCCGTGTCTTGAGCTCCATAGTGATGAATTCCGGCACAACTTCAAAGGTTCGTGCATAAGACATAAGTATCTTAGACACAGGTCACACAGTATACAATCTCGCTGTCAGTTCAGTTACATTGGCAAAGGGAAGCAGCATGAGCATGTTATTAACCAATACACTTGTCTCACAGACAAAGAATTGTGAAGCTCAGGGCCTGCAGGCCTTGCGATTTGACTGAGAACCTATCAATGTATGAACCCCTTGAAGCTGCTCAGGAATACACGAAGAAACAACAACCAATGGAGGCTGACTTTGAAGTTTGCGAGTCAGTTCATGTTACAAACTGGGGTGGTGTCACCAGCGATAGTGAAAAGACACAGGCGGTCTGCTGGGAAGTTCTACAATGTCCAAAAGAGGACAAGGTGAAAGTACAAGGAACGTGTTCCGAGTATGATCAAGGGTTCGGCCTCAAAGACAAGTCTAAGAGGTTCTACGAGAATAGAGACTAAGACTAAGGAGTGCTTAGACTTAGAGACGATTCAAGACAACTTAGGTTGGAGGCCTAAGTGAAGGATGTTCCAGGTAAAACCCAGTAAGATTAAAGTGAAGTATACAAGCATAATACAATGTGCTTAAATAGGCCAATATGTGCGCACAGACCAAGAGAGACGTGAGAATGTAAGTGCGTATCCAAAGAAGGAAGGCAACTATAGTACAGATGCGTTGAGCATATGAGTCAGAGTCATGTTACGTAATATACAAAGTAAAGGAGGCAGAAAATGAATAGGGGCACGTACGATTGTTGTTACAATCATATGTGCCCCTATTCATTTTCTCTGTCTACTTTACTTGTATATTATGTAACAAGACTCTGACTCATATGCTCAACGCATCTGTACTATAGTTGCCTTCCTTCTTTGGATACGCACTTACATTCTCACGTCTCTCTTGGTCTGTGCGCACATATTGGCCTATTTAAGCACATTGTATTATGCTTGTATACTTCACTTTAATCTTACTGGGTTTTACCTGGAACATCCTTCACTTAGGCCTCCAACCTAAGTTGTCTTGAATCGTCTCTAAGTCTAAGCACTCCTTAGTCTTAGTCTCTATTCTCGTAGAACCTCTTAGACTTGTCTTTGAGGCCGAACCCTTGATCATACTCGGAACACGTTCCTTGTACTTTCACCTTGTCCTCTTTTGGACATTGTAGAACTTCCCAGCAGACCGCCTGTGTCTTTTCACTGTCGCTGGTGACACCATCCCAGTTCGTAACAAAAGATTAAAGTCCACCTGATTGTCGACTACTCAGTCTTCGACCCTGAACCCTGATAAGCCCTAATGGACAGCAAGACAGCGCGTGTAGGCACCGAGAAAGTATAACTCACCAGACGAATCGCCATCATGACAACCACCAAAGAATTTGAATACAAAATCGGTCTCCCAACCGGTTTTGATGGAGATCACGACAACTCTCGTGAATTTATCCAATCATGCAATCTATGCTTCGACATCAACGAAAAGCTTTACACCACAGACAAGCAGAAGATCATTTTCATAACATCCTTCATGACTGAGAAAAATGCCAAATCTGTTACAGTTGTACGTGCCCCTATTCATTTTCCCTTTGTTTCCTTACTTGTATATCATGTCACATGACTCTGACTCACATGCTCAACGCATCTGTGCAACACATGCCTTCCTTATTAGGATACGCAGTTACATTCTCACGGTTACTTGGTCTGTGCGCACATATTGGCCTATTTAAGCACAGTGTACTTGTAGTAGATTCCCTACTTTAATCTTACTGGGTTTTACCTGGAATCTCCTTCGCTTAGGTCTCCAACCTAAGTCGTCTTGAATCGTCTCTAAGTCTAAGCACTCCTTAGCCTTAGTCTCTATTCTCGCGGATACCTCTTAGAACTTGTCTTTGAGGCTGAACCCTTGATCGTACTCGGAACGCGTTCCTTGTACTTTCACCTTGTCCTCTTTTGGACATTGTAAGAACTTCCCAGCAGACCGTCTGTGTCTTTTCACTGTCGCTGGTGACGCCACCCCAGTTTGTAACAAAAGATTAAAGTCTATTTTGATTGTCGACTATCCAGTCTTCAACCCCGAACTCAGAACTAGCGTACGCGTACGCTGAGCAGATTGTCAAGAGGAAGCCCCCTGACAGAAGACAAGCCCTAACGGACAGCAAGACAGCGCATGTAGGCACCGAGAAAGTATAACTCATCAGACGAATCAACAACCATGATGACCAAAGAATTTGAATACAAGATCGGTCAACCAAAAGGTTTTGATGGAGATCGCGATAACTCTCGCGAGTTTATCCAGTCGTGCAACTTGCACTTTGACATCAATGAAAAGCTCTACACCACCGACAAGCAGAAGATCATTTTCATAACATCCTTCATGACCGAGAAGAATGCCAAATCTTGGAAGGAACAGTTCCTTGACCATGCCCAATCAACCGACACCTCTGGACAAAAAGTTGGTTATGGAACCATGGTGGACTTTATGAAGAGCTTCAAAGAAGCCTTCGACCCAGTGGATACCAAGGGAACCGCACTCACGAAACTCAGAGACCTTAAACAAGGAACAGGAGATCTTCATACCTACATCGCAGATTTCGAGGCACTTGCAGCCAAGGCTCGTATCAACAACGATGCAACGAAGATTCAATTCTTCCAAGATGGCCTGAATTGGGGCATTCTTACAAAGCTTTTCGCACTAGGAGATGTCTCAGAAGTATTTCGAGACGTTGTGCTGCAATGCGTTTCCATTGACAACTCCATCATCGTCTTCAAGCCATGAGGACACGTCCCACAACAGAAGAAGAAGAACTACGGAAATGCACGATACATCCCTAATTGTGACTCCAACGCAATGGTCGTAGATTGAATCTCCGATATGGAGAGATCCGAATGTATGAAGAAGGGACAATGCTTCGGATGCAAGAAGACAGGACACCGCATCCATAATTGTCCTGAAAGAAAGAAGAAGACTCCGCTCCGACAAACCGAAGTTAAAGGAGAAGAAGAAGATGAAGAAACAGTGAGACAGATTGTCCAGGATTTTTGATGTGGAGAAACAAAGACTCGACGTATGTTTCTCCTCATGTATTACTAAGACTTGTACGTGCTGTAGGTGAAAGAAAAGAACTTCGTGTCCCCATCACCCTTCACTCGCGTACTCGCTTAAAATCCGTCGACACCACTGCTGTTATTGATTCAGGAGCAGCAGGAACATTCATCTCTGAGGAGTTTGTGAAACTCCATCAAATCACACAACGAAAACTCAAAACACCATTTCGAGTTACAACAGCAGATGGAACCCTTATAAAAGGAGGACCGATCACACACTACTGTCTTCTAGTGGTTAAGATTGATGAATGGACCATGTATGGAAAATTCAATATCACCAAGTTAGGAAGGAGAGATCAAATCCTCCTTGAAATCCCATGGTTACGAGCAATGAACCCAACTATAGATTGGGCTGCTGAAACACTTATCCTTCCACGGACAGAGAAATCAGATGAAATCGAAACTGACTTGGACATGGATCGAAAAAAGAACGGGTTGCCCCAACTCTTCAATCATCACACCAAATGGCAACATTCTCGTCTTCCGAAACCTTTCATTGCCTCTCCTATTGATGTTCCTGAAGATCCGGAACCAGAAGTACGAATGCCACATACTATAGATCCCACCCCACGTGTCCAATTGCCAAGGCCAGTATCGCCGATTCCCCGTGTGGAAAAGCGCAAGAATGAATCCGAACCCGAGCATCGGGTCGGACAAGAACCTGTTGAGCAACGGCCAATAGAAGAACAGAAACATGGAAAGAGAAAAGCAGAAGAAGAGATCCCAGGGCGAGACACCAATGTGCCGAAACTATCCAAGTTTTATGTTCCTCTGAAAACTCTTTCAGCTTCAATTGAAGAAATCCCCGATGAGAAGAAGAACCCGTGCCCTCGTTGATCCCAACAGAGGATGATGACCAATTCAACACCATGCAGATGTCTGGCACGCACCAGAAGTGCGAGAAATTTCCTCCTATGAGCTTGGAGATGGAGAATTCCTTGTGGAGTATGATACCGATGGAGTCAGCATGAGGATCATAGAGGAAGTATCCATGGATACACCTTTGACACGTGATGGAACTTCCCAACTCGAGCAATCCTCCAACTACTCCACAATTCCTCTTCCCCTCTGAAATATAGTAACAAAGCTCAGGAATTCGCCACAGCTGAGAAGGAAAAGAAAAGGAAATCTTTCGAAGAATTGGTCCCCGGTTATTTGCACGACTTCGCAGACGTCTTTGCTAAAGACGGATTGAACAAACTACCCCCGAACGCCCTGGTATAGATCATCGGATCGATACTAAACCCGGTTTTATTCCCCGCACGTCTAAAGTTTACCCGCTATTGGAAAAAGAACGCGCTGCTGTCAAAATGTTTATCGATGAAAACGTTGCGAAAGGATTCATCTCAGAATCGAAGTCACCTCAAGCCAGTGGCTTCTTCTTTGTGGGAAAGAAGAGTGGAGAACTGCGTCCCTGTCAAGATTATCGCTACATCAATGATTGGACAGTCAAGAAGCCTACCCGCTTCCACTCCCTATTTCCCTCGTCGCACGCCTTCACAACGCACAGTTCTTTACGAAAATGGATATTCGGTCCGGTTATAACAATATTCGCATCCATCCTGATGACAGGTGGAAAGCTGCCTTTACCACGGAATTCGGCCTCTTTCGAACAAACGTCATGTTCTTTGGCCTTTGTAATTCCCCAGCAACCTTCCAAGCATATATGAATCGCACCTTCCAACAAGAAATAAATGAAGGATGGATGGTTATCTACATGGACGATATCCTGATTTTCTCTACAACTATGGCAGAACATTGCGAATGGACTAGACGGGTTTTGATGAAGATACGAAAAGAACACCTGTTCTTGAAACCAGAGAAATGCACCTTCGATGCAGAAGAAGTGGAATACCTCGGAATGATAATTTGCCCCAGACAAGTTGCTATGGACACCGCCAAGACCAAGGGAATCTCCGAATGGCCAGTCCCGAAATCTGTAAAAGACGTTCGGTCATTCCTCAGCTTTTGCAACTTTTACCGCACGTTCATTTCCCACTATTCTGACATCGCTCGACCCTTATTGATTTAACAAAGAAAGATAAGACCTTTGATTGGTCACCCGAATGTATGGACACCTTCGAAGAACTGAAACGGCGCTTCACATCCCAACCGGTACTCCGTAACCCTGATCCTTCCCGACAATTTGCTATTGCTACCGACGCTTCGCTTGTAGCAACCAGCGGAGTTCTCCTGCAGACTGATGAAAATGGTGTTTATCACCCATGTGCATATCTTTCGCAGTCTTTGAACCCCACAGAACGCAATTATCAGATCTTCGATCGGGAACTCCTTGCCGTAATCCGGGCACTAAACGAATGGCGCCATTATCTTGAAGGTAACCACACCCCGTCCTGGTATTCACCGACCACAAGAATCTCCTGTACTTTAGAAGTGCACAGAAGCTTACCCGCCCAAGCACGTTGGCAACTGATTTTGTCTATTTATGACATTGAACTGCATCACGTTGCAGGTACTAAATTAGCCGTACCTGATGCACTATCTCGTCGGCCCGACTACGATTCCGGTAAAGACGATAACGAAGACCAGACTCTCCTCCCTGACGCTCTATTTGTTCGTCTTATTGACACCGACTTGAAGGATGTGCTGTCATCCTCTGACCCCCTCGACGACCCTGTCTTCAAGACGGCGTCTGATGCCCTTGATGGCATGTGCCTTCCCCCTATGAAATCGGCACTCTCTGACTGGAAGATTGAGGAGAACGTCCTCTATTTTAAGAATCGCACCTATATTCCACCGGCGCATCGCTCCGATATCCTGAAAAGGTATCATGATCATCCTACCGCGGGTCATCCTGGTAGATTCAAAACAGAAGAGCTTGTTAAACGTGAGGCTTGGTGGCCCGCTATGGGCTCCTACATTCGGAAATATGTGGAAGGGTGCGCCCTTTGTCAGCAGATGAAAGCCGATACACATCCTATTCGCCCACCGCTCACTCCAATCCCCTCATCTGCAACTTGCCCCTTTTCCCAGGTCTCTGTTGATCTTATCACTGACCTCCCTGTTCTGGAGGCTTTGACAGTATCATGGTCATGGTAGACCATGGCCTTATGAAGGGGGTAATTATTATTCCTTGTCTGAAAACCGTCACTTCCGAAGGCATTGCTAAACTATTTTTGAAACACGTTTACCGCTGATTTGGACTCCATGACAAAGTTATCTCGGATCGAGGCCTGCAATTCCTATCACGCTTCTCTAAAGAGCTTGCCCAACTTCTCGACTACATCATTGCCCCATCCACGGCTTATCACCCTCAGACTGATGGTCAGACTGAGAGGCTTAATCAAGAACTTGAAACGTACCTACGCATATATTGCCGCAACAACCCTGAAGATTGGGTAGAACATCTACCAATTGCTGAATTTGTCCATAACCATCGAAAACATGATGCAAGAAACGCATCACCCTTTATTGATGATGGGATACAAACCATGTGCCATCCCTCATCTGATCCCCGACTCATCTGTCCCTGCAGCAGAAGATCGAGTACGATCCCTACAGAAGATAAGAGAAGAAGCAATCGCCTGCCATAACATTGCGATGCAAACAATGGCCAACGATCTCGAGGAGAAAGTACACTCCATGGAAGATTGGAGATAAGGTTTGGCTATCTGCTGCTAATCTTAGACTCAAACTCCCATCGAGGAAACTTGCGCCAAAGCGATACAGACCTTTCCCGATCATCGATGTCTTATCACCCATCACATTCACACTCAAACTCCCTCCGCAGTGGAAAATTCATCCTATGTTCCATGCTTCCATCTTATCATCCTATAGTGAAACAGACGTACATGGCCCGAACTTCCCCGAACCACCACCTGACATCATTGAAGAAGAAGAAGAATATGAAGTAGAAGCAATTATTTCTCACAAAGGAACCGGCATTCATCAATGTTATCTCGTTTCCTGGAAAGGATATTCATCGGGAGATAACGAATGGCTCCCAGAAAAGAACTTGAAGAACTCCGCTCAAATTTTGAATGCTTATAAGAAGCAACACTCCCTCTGATTATTCTTCAGTCAATCAAATTGCACAAGCACTTGATAAACTAACACCACTTCAAATGTCTTTCCCCACTGCATACATCACCCCTGTCACCGTTACCAACAATGACTCTGACTCTGATGCAGAACACTATGGAACCCTTGCCACCGAGATCGACAACACCTCCTACATTTAAGCTGCCCTTCTCTGTGAAGGACATGCTCTTGAGATTGAGAGAATCCTTACCACAAGAGGTGCCTTCCCTGCCTTGCTCCTTGTCAACATCATTCGCACCGCCGCTCTCATCAAAACCAACATCAACCAAACCACGGAAATTACGTATCGTCAACGCATCTTACATTTACAAAAACATATTCGTTCTTATGCAATGCTGTTGCTTCCCCGTTCTTTTAAAAGCGATGTTGAAGAAGCTATTCACATCGTGGCCGAGCGCCGAGCAGGTGTTGCTCGACCTCCCTCTCCACAAAGAGATACAGACCCACTTCCTATCCCTCCACCCTCTTTTTTGTGCATCTATTCTAATCTTGATGCCTTTACTGGCTTATATACTGCTGTCCAGGAGATTGGACAGCTCACCAACGTAGTCGTCGAAACCATTCAGCAATCAGTCATTGAAACAAGAGCAGCCAGAAACCTAGTCGAAGAAGCCATTACAGATTTACAACAAACACAAGCTGACCTTGCCTCTCCATGAACCCCATCTCCTATCAAACAATCAACCTCATCGCCTCCCATTATAGTCTCCCACGATCACCCTGCATGGCTGTATGAGCCCTGCACAGAAGAGCAGTGTGAAGCTGCAAAAGTATTAGGAATTCCAGTCGCCGAGTTAGTAACACTCGGTCCTTGACTTCGTGACCTCCATATTCATCCTCCCATGTCCATTCCATCATCATTTGGTCCAATGGATCCTGTCTCGCCGGTCTTAGTGAAAGACTTCGGCATTACCTCCCCTTCATCCCCTAATGAACTTCTTGTGGTTGCTGAATGAGGGACCACTCCTGACATCCCAACGTCCGTGTACACACTCACCTGTAAACAACAGGCGCAGCTCAGGCGAGACAACGCCTTTGCATTAAAACACATGACACGACGAAAGGGGAAGAAGTGCGCCAGATCCACTAGTCCCACACCCATTATTTTGCCATCACCCTTATGCATGTCCACCTCCAGCACTGATGAGAATATGAAGTGTCAAGTTTGTGGTATCACCGGGCATCGGCAAAAGAATTGCCCTGACTACCAGTGCCAAATTTGTCTGCGACATGCTCCTACCCATCTTTCTATCTACTGCCCTCAAAGAGTTGGAACTCCCCCGTTTGCGTTAATCTGGAAGGATGACGGGTTCTACAAAGCACTTCGTTCTTGGGAACAACAGCTTCGCGATGAGCGAACTCAAGCAGCACAGAGGCGGGATTCCAAACGATGTGCCGGTGCTGAAGAAGCCGCATACATGAGGGATGGGTCATTCCTTGATGAGGACTACGAGTATAGCGACGATCCCATTTATTATGCTAATCAGGACGAGTAAAGTCAGTGACTTTACATGTAAAACGGGGGTAATGTTACAATCGTACGTGCCCCTATTCATTTTCTCTGTCTACTTTACTTGTATATTACGTAACAAGACTCTGACTCATATGCTCAATGCATCTGTACTATAGTTGCCTTCCTTCTTTGGATATGCACTTACATTTCTCACGTCTCTCTTGGTCCGTGCACACATATTGGCCTATTTAAGCACATTGTATTACGCTTGTATACTTCACTTTAATCTTACTGGGTTTTACCTGGAACATCCTTTGCTTAGGTCTCCAACCTAAGTCGTCTTGAATCGTCTCTAAGTCTAAGCACTCCTTAGTCTTAGTCTCTATTCTCGTAGAACCTCTTAGACTTGTCTTTGAGGCCGAACCCTTGATCGTACTCGGAACGTGTTCCTTGTACTTTCACCTTGTCCTCTTTTGGACATTGTAGAACTTCCCAGCAGACCGCCTGTGTCTTTTCACTGTCGCTGGTGACACCATCCCAGTTCGTAACAATTGTAACAGTTCATAGATATCCAAGGCAGTGTAATGCCAAGGAAGCTTCACTGGCTATGCAATCTACTGCAATCAAGGTAGTGAGAGGACTCAGAGGAGGGGGTTTATGCAGAGCACAATATAATTAATGTTTCAAACATGTCCGAAGGCACAACTTGCCATGGAGTACTAATGGACCTCACACAATTCCAGAAGGTACATGGACACTGATGAAATAATGAATGATTGGCTTCTTGACAATTGAGGAGCTTGGCTGATATTGGAGACTACGAATACAATCCAACAGAAAGATAAGCAAATCCCAGCAAGCCCAAAGGAAAGAAATCTCAGGGAGAAACAATCTGATGAAACCAAATGCTAGCTACAACCAAAGAGGAGGGAGTGGTGGGTGAATCAAAATACTAGCTAGCGAGACGATGAGGCAGGTTAGAAAGAGGGTAACATGAATACTAACAATTAACTTACCTAGTGAGACGACAAAGCAGGTTAGAAAGAGGGCAATGATCCTAACCCTGCCTAAAGCCATCTGCTAAGTAAGTCTTACTCCACCATAGGAGGACGGAGCCTGAAAATATATACATGAAAGATGTGATGCAAACTGTCATGGACAGTCAACATTGAACATGCCCACTAGGAGTGGAGGATATTTGAGTCTGACTCAAACAAGACATGCCGCTCACAATGACACTAGGTATCACGCAGTCCATTAGCTTAGTGAAAATAAAATAAACCCCAAAATATCAATGTTGCATCAACAATTTGCACAGGGGCTAAGACCAGTCAAGATGGATCTCTGAGGAAACCATTCATGAGTGGATGTCAAGGTGTGTTCCAATGTAAAGATACAATCTAGCCTGGGCTGTAGATGAACCACAGCCTAGACTAGTATGCGAGTCTTGTGCTCTGTCTAGTCTGCTTCACTTGCAAAGCAAGAGCGTTCGACCCTAAAGGGAATGCTAAGTTAGTATAGTTCAGTAAAGCCCAACCTGTGGTGCGTGACTGCCGTCGGAGGTAGCGAGATGCTAGCGGTGACCTCCGGTCCGTGGGAAACTTGCGGTAAAACTAGCGGTAAGCGTGGGAATGTGGTAAGCAAGCAGTAGCATGAACAGTAAAACTGCAGTAAGCGTGGGAACTTCTGCGGTAAAACAAGCGGTAGTGTAGTGGTGAAGCGTGAGAAAGCAGTAGCGCTAGTGGTGAAGCACGGGAAAGCAGTAAAGAGCGGTGGTGCGTGCAGCGGTAAAGCAATTCTTAAGGAAACAGTGACTTCAGTAAAGGACTTTATTTCATAGTGACAGTAGTGGTGACTATTCCTAAGTACCATGTGTACTATAGGAGGGAAGTAAGGAATGAGTATAGGTACCTAGGAATTTTATACTAAGGAATAGCTATGGAAACAGAAGGGATAGGATTAACATGCAGCAGACATGTAATAAGACTGCACTATAGTTTACAAAACATCACGTACTGGTGAGACTAGATGGACATAGGACGGACGGTAAATCTTGCTTGAGAATGCCAAATGGGTTTGCGGAGATTGCTGAAGATCACCGCTTCACAGGAAAGTTGCCGCAGTACAGCCGCTAAGCTGCAATGAGGCTTCCAGAGTGTGGAACAATACCGTTAGATAGGGGTAAATGCATGGTAAAGTAGGACGGTGAAGCCGAAGGGTAAGGATAATGATTGCCGGTTGACACCTATATGAAAATGCGCTGTTTCAAGCTCAGTGTGAGTTTGTTCATCACACCGATAAAAAAAATGCTGTCATCAGCAGGTTTTGAACCTACACAGGAAAGAGAAACAGATTTTGATTCTGTTGTGTTGACCAGGCTAAGACTAGTTACAATGAACTGCCAAAGAAACCATCACGGGTGAATATTAAGGTGTTCCAAGAGAAAAAACCTTGTTGTTGGCAGGTTTCGAACCTGCACAGTCCAAAAGAAACAGATTTTGATTCTGTCGTGGCAACCACCAGGCTAACACCACCTACAGTGAACTTGCAAAGAAACCATCCATGAGTGAACATCAAAGTGTGTTCTGATAGAAAAACCTCGTCATCAGCAGGTTTTGAACCCACACATTTCAAGATAAACAGATTTTGATTCTGTTGTGGCAACCGCCTAGCTAAGACCAGTTACGATGAACTTCTAAAGAAGCCATACATGAATGAATGTCAAGGTGTGTTTCAATAGAAAAAAAACTTGTTGTCGGCAGGTTTCAAACCTGCAGTCCAAGAGAAACATATTTTGATTCTGTTGTGGCAACCACCTGACTAAGACCAGTTGTGGTGAACTTCTGAAGAAATCGTCCATGAATGAATGTCAAAGTGCATTCTGATAGAAAAAAACTGTAGTTCAGCAGGTTTCGAACCTGTGTATTCCAAGAGAAACAGATTTTGATTCTGTTGTGGTAACCACACTAGCCAGGCTAGTCTTTAATTCCCACTTGATGACTCATCCTAAGTTGAAAACTTATGGGGCCCTTGATTGACACTGCCCGAAAAGATGACATGGACAGTAGATTTCGAGTCTGAATGTCTATGAAACAATAGAATTGCCCCGACGAGGGATGAAGACTAAGATAATTCTAATTGACCATCATTAGCAGCAAGTTCAATGTGATTGACATTACCACTAAGTATACACAGAGTTTCTGGAAACACCGAAGGAAATGAGCAGATACTAGAAAATGAGGACAGTGAAACACTGTCACCACCTTGAAGGCCAGACATGGATGATTGGAGACAGGAGTCTCATCTTCCCACAAAATGGTGGTCACGCAGCAATGCAGTTCATCCCAAACATAACATCGAGACCTCACACGACCTCAAACTCAACATTGGTGGTGAGAGCATGGCAATAAATCACTGAGGCCATGGGGATTTCAGTGAACTGCAAACTTGGGCCCAAATGGCTGAGCAAGCAAGCAATTGAAGAAGACGAGAGAAGAATACTATTCAAGGACAAGAGCAACAGATGCAGGAAGACAATCGAATTGAATGATGTCCCATAAAACACGATATAACCCACTTCCTTATGGTAGCGGGAATAAATCTACATGTCACATTAACACAGGGTGTTCAGAAACCAATACAAGCACTTACCTTACTAGGAAGGTTCTGAGAAGTGGAAGCCTTGGAAGTAGAGCACAGTGGTCTGGCTTTCCATAGAGCAGCAGTCTTCATATGAATCTTTGCTCTCTTCTGCACACAACAGGGGCAACAAGGATCAGTACAAACATGGACAGAGTTTGCAAGCCGTCGTGATAATATTGATCATCATAATGAGACCATACATGATTGTCATGCTGTCTCAAAGCCATATAAGATGTGGCAGAAGGAGAAAAGACAGTGGGAATATACTTCAGGCTAGATAGACCGGTCAAAATGTCTGTTAAGAATTATACCAACTGTTGGTAGTAGGAATGCACGCAGGACCAGATGTCAACTCCATGGTGATCCATTATGATTGAAAACAAAATGCAGCATGATGCAGTCGTGCAGAAAAGATGATAGCACAGAGAAATCTTGACTCATCATTAACATAAATAACAGTAGGAATATCAGTGAAGAGTCCAATGACTTGATAACAACTAAAGGCACAGTCAACGATTAAGATCAATATACGCAGTGAGAAACACAACACCAACTACTGTCATAGTGGGAATGAAGCACTGCGCAGCCTGAGTGAGTCACATATCCTGGAGGGTAAGGGCTGCTCAGTGAGCTCAGAGAAGGAATCCAAAGGATAGGTCGCCACTATATACAGCAATGGCTCGGGCCATGAGGGCAAGATCAGAGCCGCAGCAACCCTATTTCACGCAGGTCAAAAACCGAGAACCCTTCAATACCATCTTGGAACAGACGAGGAACACACCATGTTCGAGGCAGAGGCCATCAGCCTGAACCTAGCGGCTGAGTTACTAGCCACAGAAGTGGACCCTACCTTCCCAGTATCTATCCTGGTTGACAATCAAGCTGCAATACAATCCAGTGAAGGCTTCCATCCATGTCCAGGATCCTACTTGACTGATCTATTCTGTGACAGGTTAGCTGATCTTGCAAGGGAACACAGAGACTTCAAGGTCACCGTCCGATGGATTTTAGGACACTCTGACGTACATGGTAACAAAGAGGCAGACAAGCACACAAAGAAGGCAGTGGAAGGCCGCCACAATAACAGCCCTGTAGCAAGTCTACCCAACTTCCTTTGGTACGGATCAATGCCACTCAGCATCTCAGCACTCAAAGCCGCTGTAAAGATACAATCTAGCCTGGGCTGTAGATAAACCATGGCCTGAGCTAGTATGCGAGTCTTGCGCTTTACCTAGTCTGCTTCACTTGCGAAGGCAAGAACGTTCGACCCTAAAGGGAATGCTAAGTTAGTATAGTTCAATATTGCCCAACCTGTGGTGCGAGAATGCCGTCGGAGGTAGCGAGATGCTAGCGGTGACCTCCAGTCCGTGGGAAACTTGCGGTAATACTAGCGGTAAGCGTGGGAAAGCGATAGACAAGCAGTAGCAAAAGTGGTAAAACTGCGGTAGTGCGTGCGGTAAAAACTGTGGCAAGGCGTGGGAAACTGGTGGTAAAACAAGCGGTGAAGCGTAGCGATGAAGCGCGGGAAAGTGTAGCGCGGGAAAGCGGTATAGAGCGGTGGTGCGTGCAGCAGTAAAACAATTCTTAAGAGACAGTAGGGGTGACAATTCCTAAGTACCATGTGTACCATAGAGGGAAAGTAAAAGTACCGGAATGTGCGAAGAGTCCTTTTTAACATGTACCGTGAATGGCCGGAATACATAGCGAGAACGGTAGCGAGATAGAGATATTTAGCTAAGAGGCATGCAGTGAGCAAGTGGTGTCACGGAAGGTAAGGTAAGTCTTGCCGTAGCTTTAGTAATGGTGGAAACGAATATGCTACGCACCAATGGATCATAGACAGAAATGGAATGGACAGGAGGACATCGGTAGCGAGATTCGGTAAGGGGCAAGGATCCATGGAGCAAAAACAGTACCGGTGAAGTGAAAAGGGGTAATGCTCGCTATAGGGGTTTTCTCGGTAGCCACTGTAGACAGTAATGAGACACTTGTGTAAAACGGCACTTTCATGGTCAGTGTGACTTTGTTCGCTACACCACCTACAAAGCTTACTCACACACTTGCTGGGAGAGACTATGGCATAAATCTCCTCATTACAATCAAACTAATAATATTGACCCTAAGTTATTACAATGCTCCTTTGTCAAGCTAACCACCGCTTTCCCCAAGTGTCTGACTGGGGTCTATATGGCCCTATGCACTCAACATGCTCTGCTGTGCCACCACCTTCATTGCATAGGCAAAGCTCCATCTCTGCACTGTCCACATTGCCTGGGCATGAATGAAACTGTGTCTCATCTCCTCCTGGACTGCCCCTTCTATCATCATGAATATCATGCCCTTGTTGTCGCACTCAGCTGAAAAGCCACCTCCCTACCCTTTCTTCTAGCCAACCCTATAGCCACCCAACACCTAGTCTGCTACCTCAATGCAACCCAGAGACTCAGGAAGACTTTTGGTGAGATCCCACTACCTCATCCATCCCCAGATCAATGCAGTTAGACCCTTAGCAGACCCATAGACCATCAGAACGGTGCTCAGTGCACCTTCACATCCCAACCTCTGCAACAGATATCAACACTCTGTACCATCACTCTGTAACACCACCCTGTACCACAAACACCCCACCCACTCATATACACGGAATCATCCACAAGAGAAGCGGTATCAGCCAAATGCATCCACTGACAGCCAAACAGCACATCAGCCACCATGACTCACCCATTTGCATCCCTCCTGATTCCTGTACCCATCGCCTTCGGCAACTGAGTATGCGTTTACATAGTTGTCACATACAATAGCCATATACATTCAATGTAAGCACTTGTTACAAGAACACCTTCTTGTGCCCCTACTATCATTTTTCCTCCTATGCATCACTGTCTACTCTCATGCCAACGAGGCTTCTATCCTCGTCCTCTGCTACCTCATCTGGCTTGCTGTTGTCACTCCCTACCTCACCTATGCTCGTCTCCTCCATCATCATTGAACACGCCCTCTTCGCATGCCCTCTACCTCCTTCACGCCTATACACGCCTCTCTTGCTTCGCGCACTTCAAGCGCCTCCTCTGCACTCGTTGCATTACCTTGCGCTTCAACATGTACACTTGCTCGGTTCACGGGAACCCCCTGTCTACCTTCAAGGACGTCTTGGTATCATGTTATGCTTTATCCTTTTACCATTTACCTTTCTTGACTCATGCGTCGCCTCATTGGCTCATACCCTTTATACCTTCGGCTCCGCACTTATGACCCCTTCACACACATGTGCATTCTCATTGGTTGATATGCCTCTGACTCGTTCACGAGCATGCATCCTCTTATTGGCTATCTGACTTCATACTTAATTCAGCGATACTTACATATTCACACTCTGCTTCAATCTTACATATAAATACGCGCAGATAGCCTTTGTACTTCTTTAACTTGAATCTACTTGATCTTCGACCCTGAACTTCCTTTCAATAAGCTTTTCATAAGCTTATCATCTCTATTTGAACTTCATAGAAGCTCATCACTTCTACATCTTTGGATCGTCATCAAGAAATCTCATCTCTGTGACGTAGGTCGTGAGACAGCATGTAGCGCCCACCTCCGACCGACGCAACTAGCGCACTCCACGCTAGGAGACCCGATACGCACGGGCCGCTGCTCTTAATAGAGCACCCGTCGCAGACACCACTCAAGTTCATTAGCACCTGGCTAGGTCGCTAACAGCACTAAGTCATCTCATCAACAAGGTGGCACATCTAAAATGGCTGGCGGGAACGGCAGACTGATGGGGGCACACCTTACATCAGGACATTCGCGCACCTGGAGATGCGAAAGGGGACGCCGGGGGTCCCATAGACTAGACCGTAATGTCCTACATAGAGCCTCATCTGCAAAGGACAGAAATTGAATTAAAAATTAAAAATTAAAAAAAGGTCGCCACTAATGTTGTGATATTAATAGTAATGCTCGCCAACAGCTGTGGATATACCTTAGTGAGCACGGCGCGCAGAGTCGCCACAGACTGGCATAGAACTGATTTGTGATTCATGTGACAGGGGCCATATCGTGCATACTAATAAAGTTCGGAACAAACATTGGTCGGACTTCAAAATAAGTTGCGGCATATCGGCAAATCGAACCGTAACCTATCATCCGCCATATCCCAGAATGGCAAGCTCGAGTCCGCTTCATGCTCAAGCCACCTGAGTTGACACCATTTATGTTACTACTTAGTAATGTGAAATGTACGCTCTCGCATTACTAGTTAGAGGGAATAATCTATACTACAGTACTGCACCACTTACTTCAGTAATCAGCAGTGACTTCGCAGGTATGTTTTTTTCCTCTCGGCTTTAATCCGACGGTGGCTTAGCTGACTACAGCGTAATCAACTTTTGGCAATGTGCGGGCTGGGTGCCAACCACTCCCACGCCGCTGGCACCAACGTTCCCACAGCCTCTGCTCATCGTCTACAACGACGAGCACGCTATATCACTCAACCTTACCCAAATCTGAGCGCGTTTTTTGTGCATCCTGTTTCTTATGGTCTTACTCTACTCTTATGATGTTTTTCAGGTGCATCTGTCTCATTTTAGCTACATATTCAGTGAGTACTTGTGTACCTTCTGTGTTCTGACTAAGCATACTAACTCTTGTTCCTCACCGCTATGGGGAGACGGCGTCCATTCTGCACAACGTCGCAGAGGGTCACAATGACCGTCAACTTCGTCATACAGGCCCACAGACCACATCTGCAAGCCTCACCCATATACAAGCAGACCGCCTGCGAGCTGAGAGAGAGCTCCAATTCTAAGCTCAAGGTGAGTGTACAGATCAGTCTTTTTTTTCATTCTTACAGTGACGTATGCACAGATCAGCATCACACACAGCAGGCTGCCCTCGCTGTGGAGGCTTCGCTGGAAGCTGGGTCGACTTTCGATACGATGGACCAGTTTTACGATGGTGAGTCGTTGATGCAGCGTTCAGACAGCAGCGATGGTGACACGGACGGTGTAGTAGCATGGACTTCCCATTCTTCAGCCCTTACACGACACAGATGGTGTAGCAGCATGGGCTTCCCATTCTTCAGCCCTTACACCTATTTCGAGGGAACGGCAACAATCCTCCACGATGGATTTCCCCTTCTTCAGCCCTTACACTGTATTTCGAGGGAACGGTAATAGTGTTGCATGATGGACTTCCCTTTCTTCAGCCCTTATACTTCCATAGCAAATACATATGCTCTGTACTAATAATGCTAATGATTACTCATTGTCCCCATCATGCCCTTCGTTCTCATCCCCATCATGCCCTTTTGTTCTCGTTTCCATCATCCCCTTCATTCTCATCACTCTCACTGCTACTCTCAACAATGGCAGCACTCTTTTCTACTGTCTTTTTGGTGCGCGTCTTCCGTGGTTTGTAGATGGTCTCCCCCAGCTGCTTGACGAGCATGATTGCTGGTAATCCTGTCTGCAAGCTCTTCCTCAGTTAGCTTCATCCATTTACAGGTCTCAATGATGAGTGTGTTGATCAATAATTGCACTGACTTGCGTCCACCAATACGAGAGGGATTTCGGACTGGCAGAAGTTTGAAGGGCAACCTTTGAGCTCCACACCATAGTGTTCAACAATGGCATGCTCGTAGTTAGTATAGTTTCATTTTCGCAATGGTTGGCGAGTTTGTTTTCGCGCAAGATAAAGTCTGCATCAACATCAGCAACAATGAAAACTCGATGATAGAGATGGCACTCACCAAGTTCGTCTTGTTTGAGCGTCCGACATTCACTGACCAGCTGGTTGAGGGATTTTTTCTCCGTTGATATAGTCGGTATGTCTTCAGCTGCAGGAATAGAACATCATCAAAAACACATTAGTTAGAGTAAAATATAGAAACTTACCGAGGCCAGAGACAGCAAATGCTTCCAGTTTTAATGCCAGGTGCTGAGGCTCAAGATCCAGAATGGCTCGCACAAACTTCTCGGCCTTCTCTGAAAAAAAGAGTTTGGGACCACTAAGGTCCTCAATTCCACCGCGGACAGCCACATAAAAGCCTTCAACACCGAGGTGGGAGCAAATAGCTGTCCACTGGATGATATGCCTGTCAGAAAACGAGTGATGAAGAAAATAAGAAAGTACTCTTGGTCCATAGCAGCAAAAGTAGCCTGCATGTCGCGCTGGACCGCTCTTGGGTTGTCGCGGACCATGCGCTGCTTGTCGGCACGCATCTTGATAATCTCGACTTCATAATTATTCTTTTGAGCGTGGGAGAGTCTTGCATAGTCATTGCAAAGAGTTTCTTTATGAGACTCAATAAACTCTGTGAGTTTCCAACGGTTACCCTTTGATAGGCCTGGAAAGGAGTTGAAATTGAGCACAAAGTGATATAGATACACACACCTTCATTTATGTCATCCAGTCGTTGGCGAACAAATGCATTCCATGCGTTTGGATGCCGAGAACGCCGAACAGTCTGACCCCCAAGGTAAAGTTGACGTCACGTCCAACGCTCAGAGCTAGTAGCATCTGTTGAGCCTCGGAGTACTGTCGTTATGTATCATGATAGAAGGTCTCACCATCCATGTTTCTTGGCAAGGACTTGAACCTGGTCCATGTAGGTTATGCGAGCACTGTTCACATCATCAGTGAGTGCAATGAACTTTGCACAACGCGCAGCCTTCTGACACATTGTGAGCTGGGGACAGATTTTCTTGACTTTGCTTGTATTTCTGCGTGCCATGATGAACTGAATAGGCAAGGTAAGTAATGAAAATTCTGACTTACATTGAGGGCTATTTATCAGACAGCAGCGCAGCAACGGCACTCGCTCGAAAATACAGACCCGAAAGAAAATACGAAATTCTGACATGTGATAACGTTACAAAAAATTGTACTTAGTAGATCAAAAGACACTAAAATTTGATTCAGTCATTTTGCTCCTTTGCCAAAACTCAAAACTCACCTAGATTATGCATAGCGTACAAAAGAGCAGATTTTCGAGGCTCAAGCACCAAGTTATCATCAGAACATATGGCCACTGCATGTCCTCAAAGCCTTCCCCCTGAAGAACACAAGAGTGAATCTCACGGACAACACTGCATGGAAGATCATGCAAGGCAAGGATGACCTTTACGTCCTCAAAGGTAGGAGTGTTTGGGGTACCAACACAACCGTTCAAACATTCAGTGCCGAGATTTCGGACAACTGGGTAACCAGGAGCCGAACCTTGAGGCAACCAACGACTTTCAGCCAATTCGCCAGGGCCCAATGCATCAAGCAACGTCGAGCAAGTACCCATGGTGTCTCTAGCGTAGACACCAGGATGGGTCTCCACAGACGTGAGCTCTTTAGTACCTGAGTGTGACCTTAAGCGATCCTGTCAAAACAAAATGGAAGGAATGAACACACCGTCGTTAAGTTTAAGAGCAATCTGCTCGACATCGAGATATTGTTGGACGTCGTGTCAGTCATGGTAGCATCTAGATGAGAATCAGTTGGCAATAAGGCAAACAAAAACAAAAAAACTCACTCTGTCGTAGTCTAGTAGGCAGATCAACCGTTTTCCAACAGTTGTTTGGAAACCAGGAGTCACGAATCTGAGGGAGCGAATGGCCGAGAAGAGTGGTAGTGATTTCACTCATGGCATTGGCAAGCTCGTAGGTTGGCGGATGAGACACAGTAGCTTTGAGTATGATATCTGGAGATTTAATGGCGAACATCCTGCGTCCTTGAGGCCCTCATTTGTACCTATATTTTGCCGGCCGGTTGAAATCAAATGTTGCATAGAATTGAATACATATGTATGAAGTCGTGCTGAATCAACAGTGAGTGCACACAGTTTCTAGAGACAGAAAGAAAAAGTGCACCAGTGCATCATCATCAGCGCCAACTGCAAGGTCTAAATAGTGAAGGCAGTGGAATGGCCGAGGCAGATGACCATCCGGGCCGCTTGATTCTGTCCATGAATGTGGAGTTTGAAGTAGGCATAGTCAAAGTTGGGCGATTGCAGAAAGTAACAGACTTGGAGGATATGAAAAATACAGGATGAAGCAAGATATAAGGCAGGTATTAGGCAGATGCACATGCGGCACACTGCATGCAGTTGCAATGTGGCGTACAAACGTCACATCAATCTAAGATTGATCCATTGATAACTACTAATAATATACCCATCAATTTAAGATCTTCGTGATTATATGCATTCTGGCACAGGTACTTCTTCGTCTTCACAGCATAGCAATCAGAACACGATGTAAGGACTGAAGAAAGGGAAGTCCATGCTGCTACGTTGTTACTGTTCCCTCTGAACAGTGTAAGGACTGAAGAAAGGGAAGTCCATGGCAAGCCGTCCTTACACTGTTCAGAGGGAATGGTAACAACGTAGCTGCATGGACTTCCCTTTCTTCAGTCCTTACACTGTTCAGAGGGAACGGTAACAATGTGGCAGCATGGACTTCCCTTTCTTCAGTCCTTACACTGTTCAGAGGGAACGGTAACAATGTAGCAGCATGGACTTCCCTTTCTTCAGTCCTTACATCATGTTCTGAGCCTTGCTATGCTGTCCCCTCGCAATAAAGACTTGTTCTGAAGGAATGGTAAATGCGTTAACAATCAATCCTCAAATTCGTGTGTAATGCAAAATCACAGAAGAGAACTACAATGACATCTGTTGAATACATAAGTCAAATCGTGCCGCCTCGTCTCCTTCTAATTCATCTTCAATCATCTCTACTGAGACTTCATCTACAGAGTCCAATGAGTCATCTGTTGCGGTCACATCAGAAGGAACACAGCCGGTAAATCCTTCAAGTGAATATATGCGATTGATACGAATACGGTGCACATCATTGACCCTCCACTGCCGATGATACAGCCTCCAAATTTCTGACACAAGCGGAGGGTTAGTTAGCTCAAGCTCAGTGGCCACGTGTTTGATGTCAGAATCCTCAGCATCGATCCAAGCGTGCAAGCGGCGGGTTTCAACATTGAGTCGAGTAATCTCCTCACGAGCTCGAGAAATCTTGAAGTACTTGACACCCATCTGACGATGCATGGTGTTGCTCCAAGGCTTGGTCAGGATATCATGTCGTGAATGTTTGAGGATGTCAAACTCGCCAAGGGCCGCATAAGACAGAATCTCACTATATTGTAGTGTTGGCCTTCGTGGATTTTGCATGACAGTGAGCTTGTTGTACTTGTCTAGTGCAGTACGAATTGCACCCGATCGTTTGATGATGGCTCGAGATATTTGTCTTCGAAGTTTATAGCCTGCGAAAGATTTTGTCAGTAGAATGCATTAATCAACATTAAGTTAGTACCGGTTGATGAGAGATTAGCTTTAGACAACTCAAACAAGCGCTGGACAACAAGACCCTCAAGATCTTCGACCGCACGAATGAATTTCCATCGTCGGCTATATTCAAGTGTCTCCCAATAATCTGAATTTCCAGGTGTCCACCGTTCAGCAATGTCAAGGCGGGTCTCGAGATCCTCAACAATATTGATTTGAATTTGAAGACAGCATTCCACTGCATGCCGAGCCACTTGTGCCTGCTTAGTTGATTGAGAAGCTGCAACACTCAACCCAGAGTCAGGTGTGAATGATGATGGCAAGTACATCAAAAATTTATCAGTTCCGAACAAGTCGAACTGTTGTCTGGATTGATTGTGAACTTTAAAATATATGCAAACGAAGTAAAATGAAACTTACTGGTATGTGTTGAGCTTCTCAAGCGCTTCAACATAATCGACCACGAGAGCGTCGTGTGCTGGCTCCGATGCAATGGACTCCAGATATGCGAGTTCTTCGGTTACCCAAGTCTCGAAATCCATGGCTTGGTCAGGAAAGGATAAGCAGTGACACGCACCAAACTGGTCTGGTGCATGGCTGACTAAGCACTACTGCAGCTGAAAAATAGTACCAGGACTATAATAGCTTAGTGTTCCTCTATTCAGAAATCAATCCATGACACAGAATCGAAAGTTTCTTTTTGCTTGTAAAAGTTTGCTTATTATTTCTAATTCATTTTTCATGGGTGTGTTTATGTATGTTTGGCTACAGAAACTACTTCATAAGATTCCCACAGATGTCAGGTGACCCCAGCAAAATAATTACATAGAGTTACCCTGCAGAGAAACTCATGAAACACATTATGATTCACTCGCGTCATTTCTATGCATCTACAAAAAAGTGCAGATTTATGCTTCAAATATTACATAATTGATATTCCTCCTAGGATAGCCACTAATAGTCACCTGATCTCAAATTTATGCATAGCCATTGATATCCCACATGACTTCTTCTCACACCCTTGAGCATATTACAAATCAACTATGACAATATTCAATAAATAGGGTAGGTCAGCACCCCTACAAAATGTGGGAAAACAGTAGCATAGCCATTCATTTTGTCTATATAAGACCCACCTTTTTGTCAATAAAAGAGAGATTTTCTCCCCCTCAGAAATATAACTGAGAGTGAAGTGTGGCCAGCACTATCAGCACACTGTCAAGAACATTGTCAACAACAGTAAGATTGGAAGTCTACTCTGTGAGATAGCACTACCTTGAGCTCACTGTGCTCAACAACTAGCAAGACCCTGAGCTCACTGTGTCTGACAACCAGCAAGACAACAAATCTTTTTTCTTTGACAAATTCATTCTAGTTTCTTTCATCATCTTCCTCTCTGTTTTTCTTTCTCTGTTGTCTGTTTCCTTGCTTCTGTTTCTTTTGAATCTTTCTCTTTTCTTCTTTTTCTTTGATCACTGGTCTCTCTCTCTTTTTCAAAGTTTGTTGGTGCTAAGTGTCCTTGTGTTTCTAATATTTGTGTTGTCTCTTTAGTCCATCTAAGGCCAGAGTAGCTTAGTGGGAGAGACTTTAGAGGTTGACAGTGACACTTGATCTCGCACATCTGAGTAGCGATACTGAGTTAAGGTCTTCACTGACTGATAGACTCTAGTTATTGAAAGGGGACTTGGTATTGAAATCCAAGGACGTCCATTCCTGTTATCTGCTTAATACTCATAGTGAGTTCCTTGGCAGCAGGATCAATAGTAAGCTAGAAGATCTCTGAAGTAGTGACTAGTCTTGACCGGGGATTCTACCTGCTTGTCTGAGAAGGTGATTGTTGTAACTTCCCACAAATTGCAGTAGCACAATTGTTGCAAAACACCTGCATTCTGTTGGAGGGCGTAATTTGGCCAGTTACTTCTGTTTCTAAGTTTGTTCGACTTCTGTGTTTTTCTTCGAAGTTTAGTTGTTTTGAGAATCTTTGTCATTGCCCAAGAGTTTTCTGATCTCACAGAAGTGACTCACTTGCTGACCGTAGCCTGGGGAACATTAAACAGCCACCCACGTACAACCACGTTATCAGTCATTGGTATTTGTCTGAATCACTGGACCGTGGAGATATTTGGTTTTATAGGTCTTTATCTATAGATCATCTATCTAAGAAGACAGCAGTAGGCATTGAGTTCTTTGGTGAAATCATCAATCAGGGTAACCGCTTGTTTGTAGTTATTGAAAATAAAGTGGCCTAAATTCAATTAGATCAATCAGAATTACTACATAGTCAGACAATAAACACTCACTGAGTTCCAAATATTTATCCATGTCCCATTGGTCGAAATGCAGGTCTAGGAACTGAGAATAGTGAAAATGCGATGCATGACGAATGAGACACGCTGCAGCGTTTGAGCTTGCAAAAATACGTTCACAAGTTTCGAGATCTTCAAGTCCGAAGCCACGTAGGTACATGGGGTGATACTGCAGCTGGCATTTGCAGTTGTGAGCGTGTCCGTGGAATGCATTCACCGACAGCAAAAGTTTACGATTGAAGGCTTTGTCTCGTATAGAGCTGGCAGCGACTGTCTTAGATAAACTGCAACCAATATCACTACCAATGGCTTGATTGTCACCAAAGACGTCAAGAAGCTTATTGATAGTAGCGAGAGGATATTTCGCACTTTTGAAAATCATTAGCAACATATTATTGAATTGTATTGATAACTTACAGCTCGCCACTGCCACATATTACAGTGAACTATCTCCGTATTATACGAGTGAGCGGACATGCATAATATCCCGTATGATACGGGCCAGCGGACCATGGGCCCATGGTAGAAATATCCTCGTTGATGACGGATGGGCCGGGAGGAATATTATTCCCGATGACGGCGGGTGGGCCCATGCAAGGAATATGTAGAGTAGATGAGTGGGCCGATGTATATGAATATCCGGTAGACGGATGGGCCGAGGTAGTTAGATATTATGTAGATGGGTGTACCAAGGTAGATGTGTATCAGGTAGACAGGTATGTGAAGGGTACTTGTTATCACATACACGGGTGGGCCCAGACACATATTAGACGGTTGGGCCGAGAGTGTTATATAAAATATTGTATTAGACGGGTGGGCCGAGGGTGGTATAAAATATAGACGGGTGGGCCCATGTGTATGATAATTGTAGACATGGCGGAGCTGAGGTAGTTGTATATCATCTGACTGGACCTTCAGACCTCTGCAGCTAGCTTGCTAACCCTATGCATATCCTAGCCCACCCTGAGCACAGCTCACCCACCACTATGTCCGGACTTTCCCTCCTCTGACATCTGAGACTTCCGATCCTCATCAATGTCCTAAATACTTCCCCTTGGATCCATGGAGCTTCACTTCTCTGGTCCTCCACTCCTACACTCCTCCACTCCTCCCTTTCCAGACCTCCTATCTCCGGACCTCCTATCTCCGGACCTCCGGACCTGTCCTACCCCACCCTTGACATCCTGTGGATCATCTTTCCCCCTGGAGCTTCCCTCCTATCTTGCCCTGGACTTTGTCTGGCAGTCCATCCTCCATTCCATTCTACTTGGGACTTAACCCAGTAGTCTTACCTGTATTTCCTGTCCTCCGGAAATAGTTCCTGCGTGGTTGCCATGATCCTCCAGTAGTCCGTCGGCGCACTATTGAGCAGTCTAGCCCTAGAGTTCCTCCGGAGTTCCCCTCTGGACTTCACTGGAACTCCCCCTCAGACTTCATGCAAAATTAGGGGCACATACTTGTATAAGGGGCACAGCGCACGAGCGGAGGCCAAGCCCTTATGATTTAGTTATGACACTCCAGTGAGACCCCATGCAAAGCTGGAACATCTGAGTAGCCTCTGGTTTTGCATGGCCGTAACAGATTCGAGACAAAAAAGATATCTACCAAAAATGTGTGAATCAAATCTTTTGATTGCCTGACATTTGTCTGAGTCCTGAGTGCTGAATCCCAAGTGCTGAACCCCGAAATTGTGGACTACTGGGGTTCGGCACTCAGGATTTGGCACTTGGGACTCAGAAAAATGTGAGGCAATAAAAAGCTGAAACTCAAAACTCAAAACTTGAAACTTGCAAAAATGTATATCATGTAAAATGCCTATTTCCTCACACAGTTCACCGAGTGTCAAGTACCAAGACCCAGGACCCAAATCATGAATCCTTGGCAATGTAACAAGTGCCAAGTGCCGGAACCCGAACCCAGAACCTCGAAACTTAAAACTTGGAACTTGGAACTCACAAAAATGTGTATCATGTAAAATGTCTATTTCCTTACACAGTTCACCGAGTGTCAAGTACCAAGACCCGGGACCCAAATCCTGAATTCCTGGCTATATAACAAGTGCCGAGTGCCGGCACCTGAGCCCCGAACCCCGAAACTTCACACTTCAAACTTCAAAATTGAAACTTGCAAAAATCTGTATCATGTAAAATTTCTATTTCCTTGCAAAGTTCACCGAGTGTCAAGTACCAAGACCCGGGACCCGAATCCCGAATTCCTGGCAGTGTAACAAGTGCCAAGTGCCGGAACTTGACCCCCGAATCCCGAAACTTCACACTTCAAACTTCAAAATTGAAACTTGCAAAAATCTGTATCATGTAAAATTTCTATTTCCTTGCAAAGTTCACTGAGTGTCAAGTACCAAGACCGGGACCCGATTCCCGAATTCCTGGCAGTGTAACAAGTGCCAAGTGCCGGAACCTGACCCCCGAACCCCGAAACTTCACACTTCAAACTTCAAAATTGAAACTTGCAAAAATCTGTATCATGTAAAATTTCTATTTCCTTACACAGTTCACTGAGTGTCAAGTACCAAGACCTGGGACCCGAATCCCGAATTCCTGGCAGTGTAACAAGTGCCGAGTGCCGGAACCCGACCCCCGAACTCCGAAACTTCAAACTTCAAACTTCAAACTTCAAAATTGAAACTTGCAAAAAGCTGTATCATGTAAATTTTCTATTTCCTTCCACAGTTCACCGAGTGTCAAGTACCAAGACCCGGGACCCGAATCCCGAATTCCTGGCAGTGTAACAAGTGCCGAGTGCCGGAACCCGACCCCCGAACTCCGAAACTTCAAACTTCAAACTTCAAACTTCAAAATTGAAACTTGCAAAAATCTGTATCATGTAAATTTTCTATTTCCTTGCACAGTTCACCGAGTGTCAAGTACCAAGACCCGGGACCTGATTCCCGAATTCCTGGCAGTGTAACAAGTGCCGAGTGCCGGAACTTGACCCCCGAACCCCGAAACTTCACACTTCAAACTTCAAAATTGAAACTTGCAAAAATCTGTATCATGTAAATTTCTATTTCCTTACACAGTTCACCGAGTGTCAAGTACCAAGACCCGGGACCCGAATCCCGAATTCCTGGCAGTGTAACAAGTGCCGAGTGCCGGAACCGACCCCCGAACTCCGAAACTTCAAACTTCAAACTTCAAACTTCAAAATTGAAACTTGCAAAAATCTGTATCATGTAAATTTTCTATTTCCTTGCCACAGTTCACCGAGTGTCAAGTACCAAGACCCGGGACCCGAATCCCGAATTCCTGGCAGTGTAACAAGTGCCGAGTGCCGGAACCCGACCCCCGAACTCCGAAACTTCAAACTTCAAACTTCAAAATTGAAACTTGCAAAAAGCTGTATCATGTAAATTTTCTATTTCCTTGCACAGTTCACCGAGTGTCAAGTACCAAGACCCGGGACCCGAATCCCGAATTCCTGGCAGTGTAACAAGTGCCGAGTGCCGGAACCTGACCCCCGAACCCCGAAACTTCACACTTCAAACTTCAAAATTGAAACTTGCAAAAATCTGTATCATGTAAATTTCTATTTCCTTCACAGTTCACCAAGTGTCAAGTACCAAGACCCGGGACCCGAATCCCGAATTCCTGGCAGTGTAACAAGTGCCGAGTGCCGGAACCCGACCCCCGAACTCCGAAACTTCAAACTTCAAACTTCAAACTTCAAAATTGAAACTTGCAAAAATCTGTATCATGTAAATTTTCTATTTCCTTGCACAGTTCACCGAGTGTCAAGTACCAAGACCCGGGACCCGAATCCCGAATTCCTGGCAGTGTAACAAGTGCCGAGTGCCGGAACTTGACCCCCGAACCCCGAAACTTCACACTTCAAACTTCAAAATTGAAACTTGCAAAAATCTGTATCATGTAAAATTTCTATTTCCTTACACAGTTCACTGAGTGTCAAGTACCAAGACCCGGGACCCGAATCCCGAATTCCTGGCAGTGTAACAAGTGCCGAGTGCCGGAACCTGACCCCCGAACTCCGAAACTTCAACTTCAAACTTCAAACTTCAAAATTGAAACTTGCAAAAATCTGTATCATTTAAATTTTCTATTTCCTTGCACAGTTCACCGAGTGTCAAGTACCAAGACCCGGGACCGAATCCCGAATTCCTGGCAGTGTAACAAGTGCCAAGTGCCGGAACCTGACCCCCGAACCCCGAAACTTCACACTTCAAACTTCAAAATTGAAACTTGCAAAAATCTGTATCATGTAAATTTCTATTTCCTTGCACAGTTCACCGAGTGTCAAGTACCAAGACCCGGACCCGAATCCCGAATTCCTGGCAGTGTAACAAGTGCCGAGTGCCGGAACCAACCCCCGAACTCCGAAACTTCAAACTTCAAACTTCAAACTTCAAACTTCAAAATTGAAACTTGCAAAAACTGTATCATGTAAATTTTCTATTTCCTTGCACAGTTCACCGAGTGTCAAGTACCAAGACCCGGGACCCGATCCCGAATTCCTGGCAGTGTAACAAGTGCCGAGTGCCGGAACCGACCCCCGAACTCCGAAACTTCACACTTCAAACTTCAAATTCAAAATTGAAACTTGCAAAAATCTGTATCATTTAAATTTTCTATTTCCTTGCACAGTTCACCGAGTGTCAAGTACCAAGACCCGGGACCGAATCCCAACTTCCTGGCAGTGTAACAAGTGCCAAGTGCCGGAACCTGACCCCCGAACCCCGAAACTTCACACTTCAAACTTCAAAATTGAAACTTGCAAAAATCTGTATCATGTAAATTTTCTATTTCCTTGCACAGTTCACCGACTGTCAAATACCAAGACCCAGGACCCGATTCCCGAATTCCTGGCAGTGTAACAAGTGCCAAGTGCCGGAACACAACCCCCGAACTCCGAAACTTCAAACTTCAAACTTCAAACTTCAAACTTCAAAATTGAAACTTGCAAAAATCTGTATCATGTAAATTTTCTATTTCCTTGCACAGTTCACCGACTGTCAAGTACCAAGACCCGGGACAAAAATCTGTATCATTAATTTTCTATTTCTTGCACAGTTCACCAAGTGTCAAGTACCAAGACCCGGGACCCGATTCCTGAATTCCTGGCAGTGTAACAAGTGCCGAGTGCCGGAACCTGACCCCCGAACCCCGAAACTTCACACTTCAAACTTCAAAATTGAAACTTGCAAAAATCTGTATCATGTAAAATTGCTATTTCCTTACACAGTTCACTGAGTGTCAAGTACCAAGACCCGGGACCCAAATCCCGAATTCCTGGCAGTGTAACAAGTGCCGAGTGCTGGAACAACCCCCGAACTCCCGAAACTTACAACTTGAAAACTTGAAACTCGCAAAGATGTCTAAGATGTAAATTTTCTATTTCCTTATACAGTTCACCGAGTGTCCAAGTACAAGAACTGAGACCCGAATCCTGAATTTCTGGCAATGTAACAAGTGCCGAGTGCCAGACCTCGAACCCCAAAACTTGAAACTTCAAAACTCGCACAAATCTGTATCATGTAAAATTTCTATTTCCTTATACAGTTCACCGAGTGTCAAGTACCAAAACCTGGAACCCAAATCCTGAATTCCTGGCAATGTAACAAGTGCCTCGTGCCGGAACCCAAACCCTAAACCCTGAACCCCAAAATTTGAAACTTGAAACTTGAAACTTGAAAAACTGTATGCCAGGGTTTTGGGTCCCGGGTCTCGGTAGTTCACACTTTGTGAGTTTCAAGTTTTGGGTTTCAAGTTTTGGCACTCAGCACTCAGGACTTGGCACTCAGTGATTCAATAATTTGCTTCTGGCAGAGGTAACATTCATTGAAAAAAATTGTATATACATCTATCACTATGCAATTATGTCCACCTCCTCACAAGACCCTTTAACCTTCACCTCAACATCCAGTTCAATCTCGACCATCTTATCATGGATGCCCTCCTGTTGCTCCTCAATCATTTTTAAAGTTTTTCAATGTCTTATCATTGCATAAATGGCCAGCCCTGCTCAGACATCAACAGTAGTACACTCCAACATGTGTCATATGCAAAGGATCAGTTGTATATAGGCCACAAATCTGATATGTCATGTACAGGGGATATTTCTACTGATAAGAAGCCTACATAATAATCAAGCTTGTGATAAGTGATCTGATGCGTGATTTATCTCTCATATATGTCCCTAATGATGTATTTGAAGTTTTAGAAAGATCCATGAAGGACTGACTGAATGATAAGTAAAATGACATATGTGTGAAAAGTGACAATTGACATCTTTTTACACAAAGTCACATTTATATATGGTACAGTTTAAATATTTCATTCAAAATATGTAAGATACATGTTAGACTACTAAATGAACCTATACTGCATATTGCCCTGAGGTTGGAGGGTGGTGAAAGGGATGTGGTGTATATCTCAGTTGACCCAGTGTCAAAGTCCTACAACTGCCCAACTGACCATTTTCGATATTTTGGGACTTTGAACTTTCCCACAGTCAATTTCTTATCTATTTCACTTCCTCAGTACTCAATTCTTGTTGGATGGTTTTATAAATTTAGATATATCATAGTGAATGTATTTTAAATCTACTCCAGGTGTCTGATTAATAAACTTTGATGTTTTGAAAGTATGGGCTCCTTATCAGTAGAAATAGTAAGCATTCACACTAGTTCAAAACTCCGGCCTATTTTAAGCTGATCCTTGTCATACAAAGCAAGTATATATGGTATTATAATGATATATGAAGAGGCTGTATTATTTATGCAAGAGTAAGATACTGAAAACATCAAAAGTGTGAGAAATGCGACTTTCTATGTTTTGTTCTTGGATGTTGAGGTGAAGGTTAAAGGGTCTTGTGAGGAGGTTGCATAATTGCATAGTAATTGATGTATATACAAATTTTTTCAATGAATGTTACCTCTGCCAGAAGCAAATTATTGAATCACTGAGTGCTGAGTGCCGAAACTCAAAACTGTTATGGCCATGCAAAACCAGAGGCAATTCAGAAGTTCCAGCTTTGCATGGGGTCGTACTGGAGGGTCATACTCTCAGCACTTCATACATTGCCAGGAATTCAGGATTTGGGTCTCAGGTCTTGTTACTTGACAATTGGTGAACTGTGTAAGGAAATAGAAAATTTACATGATATACATTTTGTGAGTTTCAAGTTTTAAATGTGTGGATCAAATTCCTTTTGGATCAAATTCCTTTTATTGTCTCACATTTTTCTGAGTCCCGAGTGCAGAATCACAAGTGCCAAACCTCGAAATTGTGGACTACCAGATGTCAGAGTTCGGGGTTCAGCACTAAAAATGTGTGGGTCAAAGTCTTTTTATTGCCTCACATTGATTCACACATTTTGAGTGCCGAACCCTGAACCCCGGCACCTGGCACTCAGGACTCAACACAAAATGTAAAGAATTTAAAACCTATCTGTTGAGTCACCTTGTGCCGGGTGCCAGGTAACAATGTGAAACATATCAATCCATACATCTTAAGTGCCGAACCCCGAATGCCGGCACCTGGGACTCGGGACTCATCACCATGTGAAAAATATTGATCTACATATTTAAGTGCTGAACCCCAACCCCTGGCACCCGGGACTTAGAACAATGTGAGGCAATACAGAGATATTGATTCACACATATTGAGTGCTGAACCCCAAACTCTGGCACCCGGCACTCGGGACTCAGGCCTTGGGACTCATAACAATGTGAAAGATATCAATGCACATATTTAGACACCAAACCCTGAACTCCGGCACCCGGCAGTCGGGAATCGGGACTCAGGCCTCATAACAATGTGAGAGATATTGATCCACATATTTTAACACCGAACCTCGAACCCCAGCACCTGGGAGTTAGAACAATGTGAGGCAATCCAAAGATATTGATTTACACATGTTGAGTGCCAAACCCCAAACTCCGGCACCCGGCACTCAGGGATCAGGATTCGGGACTCATAACAATGTGAAAGATATCGATCCACATATTTTATGTGCTGAACCCTGAACTCCGGCACCCGGGAGTTAGAACAATGTGAGGCAATACACAGATATTGATTTACACATGTTGAGTGCCGAACCCTGAACTCTGGCACCCGGCACTCGGGACTCCGGCACCCGGCAGTTGGGAATCTGGACTCGGGACTCATAACCATGTGAAAGATATCGATCCACATATTTAACCACCCAACCCCGAACCCCAGCACCCAGGAGTGAGAACAATGTGAGTCAATACAAAGATATTGATGTACACATGTTGAATGCCGAACCCCGAACCCCGAACTCCGGCACCTGACACTCGGGACTCGAGACTTGGTACTCATAACAATGAGACAGATATCGATCCACATATTTTAACACCAAACCCCAAACACCGCCACCCGTGAGTTAGAACCATGTGAGGCAATACAAAGTTGAGTCCTGAATTACGATCACTGAGTGCCGGGTTACCATGTGAGGCAATACAAAGATATTGATTTACACATGTTGAGTGCCGAACCCCGCACTCCGGCACCTGGGAGTTAGCACAATGTGAGGCAATACCATGATATTGATTTACACATGTTGAGTGCCGAACCCCGAGAACCATGTGAGGCAATACAAAGATATTGATTTACACATGTTGAGTGCTGAACCCCGCACTCCGGCACCTGGGAGTTAGCACAATGTGAGGCAATACCATGATATTGATTTACACATGTTGAGTGCCGAACCCCAAGTGCTGGAGCTCGGGGTTTGGCAGTCAAAACAATGTGAGGCAATACCATAATATTGATTTACACATGTTGAGTGCCGAACCCCGAGTGCCGGAGCTCGGGGTTCGGCAGTCAAAACAATGTGAAAGACCTCGATCCACATATTTTATGTGCCGAACCCCAAACTCCGGCACTCGGGACTTCCAAGCTCCAGCACCCGGGAGTTAGCACAATGTGAGGCAATACCATGATATTGATTTACACAAGTTGAGTGCTGATCCCCGAGTGCTGAGTCCCGAGTGCCGGAGTTCGGGTTCGGCACATAAAATATGTGGATCAAGGTCTTTCACATTGTTTTGACTGCCGAACCCCGAGCTCCGGCACTCAGGGTTCGGCACTCAACATGTGTAAATCAATATTATGGTATTGCCTCACATTGTGCTAACTCCCAGGTGCCGGAGCTCGGAAGTCCCGAGTCCCGAGTGCCAGAGCTCGGGGTTCGGCAGTCAAAACAATGTGAAAGACCTCAATCCACATATTTTATGTGCTGAACCCTGAACTCCGGCACTCAGGACTCGGGACTTCTGAGCTCCGGCACCCGGGAATTAGCACAATGTGAGGCAATACCATGATATTGATTTACACAAGTTGAGTGCCAATCCCCGAGTGCCAGGTGCCGGAGCTCGGGGTTCGGCACTCAACATGTGTAAATCAATATTATGGTATTGCCTCACATTGTGCTAACTCCCGGGTGCCGGAGCTCGGAAGTCCTGAGTCCCGAGTGCCGGAGTTCGGGGTTCAGCACATAAAATATGTGGATCGAGGTCTTTCACATTGTTTTGACTGCCGAACCCCGAGCTCTGGCACTCGGGACTCGGGACTTCCGAGCTCCGGCACCTGGGAGTTAGCACAATGTGAGGCAATACCATAATATTGATTTACACATGTTGAGTGCCGAACCCCAAGCTCCGGCACCCGGCACTCGGGGATCGGCACTCAACTTGTGTAAATCAATATCATGGTATTGCCTCACATTGTGCTAACTCCCGGGTGCCGGAGTTCGGGGTTCAGCACATAAAATATGTGGATCGAGGTCTTTCACATTGTTTTGACTGCCGAACCCCGAGCTCCGGCACTCGGGGTTTGGCACTCAACATGTGTAAATTAATATCATGGTATTGCCTCACATTGTGCTAACTCCCGGGTGCCGGAGCTCGGGGTTCAGCACTCAACATGTGTAAATCAATATCATGGTATTGCCTCACATTGTGCTAACTCCCGGGTGCCGGAGCTCGGGGTTCGGCACTCAAAACAATGTGAAAGACCTCAATCCACATATTTTATGTGCCGAACCCCGAACTCCGGCACCCGGCAATCGGGACTCGGGACTTGGTACTCATAACAATGTGAATGATATCGATCCACATATTTTAACACTGAACCCCAAACCCTGCCACCTGCGAGTTACAACTATGTGAGGCAATACAAAGATATTGATTTACACATGTTGAGTGCCGAACCCCGAGCTCCGGCACCTGGGAGTTAGCACAATGTGAGGCAATACCATGATATTGATTTACACATGTTGAGTGCCGAACCCCGAGTGCCGGAGCTCGGGGTTCGGCAGTCAAAACAATGTGAAAGACCTCGATCCACATATTTTATGTGCCGAACCCGAACTCCGGCACCCGGCACTCAGGACTCGGGACTTGGTACTCATAATGTGAAAGATCTTGAGCAACATATTGTCAGTGCTGAACCCTGAACCCCGGCACCCAGCACTCGGGACTCGGGACTCAGAACAATGTGAGGCAATAGACACCTATTGATCCACACATTCTAAGTGCCGAACTCCGAACTCCGAAATCTGGTAGTCTACTATTTAGGGGTTTGCGGTTCGGTACTCGGGCTTTTGCACTTGAGACCGAAAACAATGTTAGGCAATAAAATGACTTTGATCCACACATTTTTGGTAGATATCTTTTTCATCTCAAATCTTGAATCTCGAGTGCCGAACCCCGAATCCCGAAATCTGGTAGTCTACAATTTCGGGGTTCGGTCCTCGGGACTCGGACACATGTCAGGCAACAACAAAACTTTGATCCACACATTTTTGGTAGATGTCTGTTTTGTCTCAAATCTCGAGTTTCTAGTTTCTAGTTTCGGTACTCTGCACCTGCACCCGGCACTCGGCACTAGATGACTCCACACATGGACTTTAAATCTTTCACCTTGTGTGTTGTGTTTCGGGTGTCCGGGTATCCGGAATTCAGGAAATCTCTAGTTTGAATCTCCAGTTTCGAGTTCCTGGATTCGGGACTTGGCACCTGGCACCCGGCACCTCAATTATCGATGAATGTCAGACATGATGAATTCAGGTTTTCGTGCTTCAGGGTTTAGATTTTGGTGGTTGATGGTAGGTATATGCACTCATAGGGTGCATGTATCCTATGTGTTTGATTCTCTGGTGGCTACATCAGCTGTACGTCTTTATGATACATATCTAGGCCCACCCGTATATGTAATATATTTTACCTCGGCCCACCCGTCTATGTAAAATTCCCCCACGTCGGCCCACCCGTCTATGCAATAAATATTTTACTGCACCCTCAGCCCACCCGTCTATGTAATACACCCCACGTCGGCCTACCCGTATATGTAATATTCTCTCCCCTCGGCCCACCCGTATATGTAATATTCTCTCACCTCGGCCCACCCGTATATGTAATATTCTCTTACCTCGGCCCACCCGTCTATGCAATAATATTTGCCTTGCATCTCTCTTCAGCCCAGCTGTCTATAATATCCTACTCTACATACTACCCAGATGGGCCCACCCATCTCTGTCGGGGATGATATCCCCCTGGCCCATCCGTCAACATCAGAAATCATGTTTCCCTCGGCCCACCCGTCTCTCCCGAAAATACAAGTCTCCCGGCCCACCCGTCTCCATCGGAAATAATTTTCCCCCCGGCCCATCCGTCAACATCGAGGATATACATAACCTCGGCCCATGGTCCGCTGGCCCGTCTTTGACGGGATATTATGTGGGTCGGGTGACCCGTATAGTACGGAGTTTGTCACTGAAGGGGCTCTCTCCTTCGCTTAGGTCTCCAACCTAAGTTGTCTTGAATCGTCTCTAAGTCTAAGCACTCCTTAGCCTTAGTCTCTATTCTTGTAGAACCTCTTAGACTTGTCTTTGAGGCCTAACCCTTGATCGTACTCAGAACGCGTTCCTTGTACTTTCACCTTGTCCTTCTTTGGACATTGTAGAACTTCCCAGCAGACCGCCTGTGTCTTTTCACTGTCGCTGGTGATGCCACCCCAGTTCGTAACAGCAAGAATGTTGGACCCTAAAGGGAATGCTAAGTTAATATAGTTTGATAATGCCCAACCTGAGGTGCAAGAATGCCATCGGAGGTAGTGAGATGCTAGCGGTGACCTCCGGTCCATGGGAAACTTGTGGTAAAGCTAGCAGTAAGCGTGGGAATGCGGTAGGCAAGCGGTAGCATGAACAGTAAAACTGCGGTAAAGCGTGGGAACTTCTGTGGTAAAACAAGCGGTGAAGCTGTGGTAAGCGTGGGAAAGTGGTAGCACAAGCAGTGAAGCACGGGAAAAGTGGTAAAGAGCGGCGGTGCATGCAGCGGTAAGGTAATTCTTAAGAGACAGTAACTTCGGTAAAGGAATTTATTTTGTAGTGACAGTAGTGGTGACTATTCCTAAGTACTGTGTGTACTATAGGAGGGAAGTAAGGAACGAGTACAGGTACCTAGGAATTTTATATGAAAGAATAGCTATGGAGATGGAAGGGATAGGATAAACATGCAGCAGACATGTAATAAGACTGCACTACAGTTTACAAAACATCATGTACCGGCGAGACTGGATGGACATTGAATGGATGGTAAATCTTGCTTGAGGATGCCTAATGGGTTTCTGGAGATTGCCGAAGATCACCGCTTCATGGGAAAGTTGCTGTAGTACAGCCATTGAGCTGCAATGAGGCTTCTGGAGTGTGGAATGATACCGTTAGATAGGGGTAAACACATGGCAAAGTAGGATGGTGAAGCTGAAGGGTAAGGATAATGATTGCCGGTTGACACCTATATGAAAATGTGCCATTTTGAGCTCAGCGTGAGTTTGCTCATCACACCGTTGTAAAGATACAACCTAACCTGGGCTGTAGATAAACTACCTCCTAAGTTAGTATGTGAGTCTTGCGCTCCATCTAGTCTGCTTCACTTGTGAAACAAAAGTGTTCGACCCTAAAGGGGGATGCCTGTTAGTATGGTCAAGTTCAAGTCAAACCAATGTGCGAATGTAGCGTCATAGTCAGCGGTAAGTTGCTGTGGTCAGTGGTGATGCCACTGGGACTAGCATCGTATGTAGCGGTGTTACCTTGGTCGAGATAATACTTGAAACAGTAACGTCGAGCGAGTGGTGACGAGCGGTGATATCAGCGGTAGCAGTAAGATTGCGAGCGGTGCAAAGAAACAGTAAAGAAGGCCGCAGTACTTTCAGTGGTAAAGCAGTGGTGTGTGAGAAGTTCAGTCAAAATAACAATCAAAAGTCCAGCGGTATGCCAGTGGTAATGGAGAATGAGCATGATTGATTAATGAGCGATAAGGAACTTTAAAGACTAAGTCTACTACTGGGTAGATCCAGAGCTAGACAATAATCCTGACCTATAGTACGTGCAATGGGGTAAAATCAGGTACTGTATTGTGTGGGGTACGCGGTGCTTATATCCTAAATCATATGTATTCAGAACACTCTAGGCGAGATCAGTAGCACTCGAGTGTAGTAACCGCCGTATGTAAACATAGCGCGAGGCGCTGCGGCATGAGGCAACATGTAATAAGACTTGCCATGGAATCAGTGATAACAAACATAAAACAAACGATGCACCAAATGGAGCTATGCGGACACGGCAAGGACATGGGAGGACATCGGTACGTGGAACGAGGTGCGGCAGTCAGTATGGTGTGCAGTAAACATGGGATGCCGCCGGAAGTGCTAAAGGGTAAGATGGCCATGGACAAGTGGTAGCTCCTATAGATGTGAGACGAGTGTCAAAAAGTGAGGGTTTTAAGCCCAGCGCCAATATGTTCGTTACAGCGGGTATACCCCTCATGGGTAATACCCCGGGTCCATTATGTTGATACCTGCAGGAAAACCTGTACCCACACCACGGGTATGGGTATATCTGCGGGTACGGGTACAGGTCCGACTGATCATACCTGCGGGTTTACCCATGCAGTTCCCTAGTGCTTGCTTGATGCTGAGAGAAACTGGTGAAGGTTTGGATGATGGGTGTGGGGTCTCTTTGGATCAGACCAAGTCCAGCTCCTTGGAGGGAGTTCTGAGTCTTACAGGGAGCCATGATATGGGATAGTTGGAAAGTATACTTGGAAAGGTGTGAGTTCAAATATACTGTTGAGGTCATATTCAAAGAGTAACAGATCTGAAGGGCTTTGACCTCAGCTTGTGTGCTGTGCCCCTTTCCCAAGTATTGCCCTTTATTTCGGAGGTGAAGGGTTACATCTGAAGTGTCTGAAGGTAGACACATATCGGATCTGGACATCTGGAGGTAACAGATATGGTATGTCTGAAGGATATCCAGTGTAGCAAACAAAGTCACGCTAACCATGAAAGTGCTGTTTTACACAAGCGCCTCGTTACTGTCTACAGCGGCTACTGAGAAATCCCCTATAGTGAGCATTAGCCTTTTCGCTTCACCAGTACCGTTTTTGCTCTGTGGATCCTTGCCCCTTACCAAATCTCACTACCAATGTCCTCCTGTCCCTTCTATTTCCATCTAGATCCATTGGTGCATAGCATATTTGTTTCCGCTGTAAAAATGCAACCTAGCCTGGGCTGTAGATAAACCACTGCCTAAACTAGTATGTGAGTCTTGCGCTCCGTCTAGTCTGCTTCACTTGTAAGAACAAGAGCATTCGACCCTAAAGGGGGATGCCTATTAGTATAGTCAAGTTCGAGTCTAACTTATGTGCGAAGGGAATGTCATGGTTAGCGGTAAGTTGCCGTGGTCAGCGATGATGCCGCCGGAACTAGTGTCGTGTGTAGTGGTGCTACCGTGGTCAAGATATGGTCAGAAACAGTTGCATCGAGTGAGCGATGTCAAGTGGTGATACCAGCGGTAGCAGTAAGGTTGCGAGTGGTGCAAAGAAACAGTAAAGAAGTCCACAGTACTTTCAGCAGTAAAGTAGCGGTGCATGAGAAGTGCAGTCAAGGTAACAGTCAAACGTCCAGCAGTATGCCAGCGGTAATGGAGAACGAGCATGATAGATTAATGAGCGATAAGGAAACTTTAAAGACTATGTCCACTACTGGGTAGATCCAGAGCTAGACAATAGTCCTGACCTATAGTACATGCAATGGTGTGAAATCAGGTACTTGTATCGTGTGGGGTATGCGGTGCTTATATCCTAAATTGTATGTACTCGGAATACTCTAGGCGAGATCAGTAGCGCTGGAGTGTAGTAACCGCTGTAAGTAAACATAGCGCGAGGCGCTGCAGCACAAGGCAACATGTAATAAGACTTGCCATGGAATCAGTGATAACGAACAGAAAACAAACGACGCACCAAATGGAGCTATGTGGATGCGGCAAGGACATGGAAGGACATCAGTATGTGGAATGTGATGTGGCAGTCGGTATGGTGTGCGGTAAGCATGGGATGCCACTGGTACTGCTAAAGGGGTAAGATGGCCATGGACAAGTGGTAACTCCTGTAGACGTGAGACGAGTATCAAAAGGTGGGGTTTTAAGCCCAGCACCAATATGCTCGTTACACCACCGTTACTAAAGCTATGGCAAGACTTACATTACCTTCTGTGACACTACTTGCTCACTGCATGCCTCTTTGCTAAAATCATGTAGTATATCTCTATTTTGCTACCATTCTCGCTATGTATTCCGGCCATTTACGTTACATGTTAAAAGGACTCTTCGCACATACCGGTACTTTTACTTTTCCCTCTATGGTACACACGGTACTTAGGAACTGTCACCACTACTGTCTCTAAGGGAATAAAGTCTCTCGCCGAAGTTACTGTCACTGAAGAAACTCTTTACCACTGCATGCACCACTGCTCCTTACCGCTTTCCCGCGCTTTACTGCAGCTTCACCACTTCTTCACCACTTGTTTTACCACCATTTTCCCATGCCTTACTGCAGTTTTACTGCTCGCACTACTGCAGTTTTACCACTTTCACTACTGCTTGTCTACCGCTTTCCTGCAATTACCATAGTTTCCCACGGACCGGAGGTCACCACTAGCATCTCGCTACCTCCGACAGCAGTCACACACTACAGGTTGGGCATTATCAAACTATATTAACTTAGCATTCCCTTTAGGGTTGAATGTTCTTGCCTTCGCAAGTGAAGCAGACTAGGTAGAGCGCAAGACTCACATACTAGCTTAGGCTGTGGTTTATCTACAGCCCAGGCTAGATTGTATCTTTACAATTGGAGCCCACCACAAGGGAATCTTTTGGTATAGTTTTCGATTTTGCCTAACACACTTACTGTTTTTGCCACGTTACCGCAGTTTTTACTGCACGTTCCCGCGCTACAGACAGTATGGCAGGCGCATTTTTCATGCCTGTGGCTACCTCAGCAGCAGCTCCGCACTTTGGCGGCAACACTAGTGAATTACTGACCTTTTTCACTACTGTAGATCAACTTTCGGACAAAGCTGGAATTACCAACATGGCTCGCATCAAGTTTATGGTCAGATACACTGAATCAGACAACGCTGATTTATGGAGGGACTTACCAGAATACGATGGTGATAACTTTGAGGACTTCACTAACACAGTTTTGTCATTTTACCCAGAATGTCGCTCAGGCACCTTCAAACGTGCTGGTACTGTTGAACTGGCCGCTCCGCTGGCAGAACCCTATGAGGGTGATGCTATTGAGAGGCCAGACACACCGCATCAACTGGCAGTTCAGGATATTTTACCTGTGGCCAGTACTGATATTGTTTCAGCCCCTATAGTGCTACCTTTCGATGAAATTGCACCATCACCAGCTCAAAACAACCTCAAATCGCTCACAGTTTTCGACAGCACTGTTCACTCGCACACAGCGGCGGATATTAACCAGTACTGGCGGTCATCTGACCAAAGTTTGTTCATGGAGATCCCTTGTAATGCTGACACTACTGCGTTTTGCACCATTTGCAGTATTTGCTCTTCAGCGAATTGCCTATGTGCCATACCTGGTGCACGGCAGCCAGCAGACATTTCGCACAGTTTGCTGACATGTCTAGACCACCGCAGTAATGAGCTGGATGCTCTGGTGGCTGATACAGAAGTGTTATGTACTGATCTACCCCTGTTACCGCAGTTTTCGCCAATTTTGGACACAGAGCTTGAAGAACATGATATTACCGCTGACTGTTTTGCACCCGCAGATAGCCATAGTACCAAGGAAGACAGCGCCAATAAATTGGCAGCACTTTTACTGCATGGTTATAGCACCACGGACTTGCCATACTACTGCATTTTAGCCCCTGATGCAGTTTTAGTTGATTTACTAGATCCCAGCAGTTTACTGCTCACCCGGCCGCTACCCAGCATTGCCACGGCTATAGTATGAAGTCTAGCAAACCTAATAAAGCCACTGTTGAAGCCACATGATGATATACTTGCCACTGACATTGATTTTCTCTTGCATTACCACATTTTTAGCCTTACCGCTGTTACCAAGCCTATTGTTGGCTGGCAGTACTTAGTATTTTTGCTCTGGAATATTTACCGCTGCTACCAGTGGCATACTACTGACCTAATCTTGTTCATATCGCAGTATTATCAACCCTCCCATGCCAGCATCGCTCTGTGCAAGTATGAGAGCACAACTTGTGGCTTTCATTGCTGGTGAAGAAGCTGAAGACAGACAAGCAACCAGCAACCTTGCATGCACCTATACCCTACCGCAGACACCCCACTGCCATATATTACACTGCACAACACCATCTTTTCATATAGGATAGCATTCTTTACCCTGGGTTTTGACCAGTGACTTTACCTTGGACATTTCAATAGGATTACTTATGTATAGCTTCAGACAACCCACAGATGCCAGCACACCACCAGAGACCTTGCCAGTGGCAGATTATTTACAAGACTGAAGTGCCTGCGCCACCATTATGATAGTGAGTTCACCTTCTAACGCACGAAGCAGCACCATGCACCTTGTCATATAGAGACTACGGCAACTATGGGAGCGCCTTAGCGCATAGGAAGAGTAGAAGATGACAGAAGACTGAAGAAGCCAAGTCAGACAGTAGTTCACACAAGATCATAGTGTGTTTGTCATGTTTTCTTGCCATTTTTCTTACTGTTTTCTTTACCGTAGCCTTCTTACCTAGGACGGCCGGTGAGGACTTGGATTGGATATGGATTGGACCGCTTATGGACTGCTGTGATGAGCAAACTCACGCTGAGCTTGAAATGGCACATTTTCATATAGGTGTCAACCGGCAATCATTATCCTTACCCTTTGGCTTCACTGTCCTACTTTGCCATGTGTTTACCCCTATCTAACAATATTGTTCCGCACTCTGGAAGCCTCGTTGCAGCTTAGCGGCTGTACTGCAGCAACTTTCCCATGAAGCGGTGATCTTCGGGAATCTCCGTGAACCCATTTGGCATCCTCAAGCAAGATTTACTGTCTGTCCAATGTCCATCCAGTCTCGCCAGTATGTTATGTTTTGTAAACTGAAGTGCAGTCTTATTACATGTCTGCTGCATGTTTATCCTATTCCTTCCATTTCTGTAGCTATTCCTTAGTATAAAATTCCTAGGTACCTGTACTCATTCCGTACTTTCCCCCTATGGTACACATGGTACTTAGGAATAGTCACTACCACTATCTCTAACAGAATGAAGTCTCTCACTGAAATCACTGTCACTTAAGGATCTCTTTACCACTGCACGCACCACCGCTCTGTACCACTTTCATGCACTTCACTGCTTGCACTACAATTTCCCATGGTTCACTGCTTGTTTTACTGCCAATCTCCCATGCCTTACCACAGTTTTACCGCACGCACTACCACAGTTATATCACTCACACTACCGCTTGTCTACCGCTTTCCCACGCTTACCACTAGCTTTACCGCTAGTTTCCCATGGACCGGAGGTCACTGTTAGCATCTCACTACCTCCAACAGCAGTCTTGCACCACAGGTTGGGCATTATCAAACGATATTAACTTAGCATTCCCTTTAGGGTTGAACATTCTTGCCTTTGCAAGTGAAGCAGACTAGGTCAAGCGCAAGACTCGCATACTAGTTTAGGCCGTGGTTTATCTACAGCCCAGGCTAGATTGTATCTTTACACAGCTGATGCACGCTTACCATTGGAGTAGAGTTGCAAAGTTACCCTGGACTTGGATTTCCTTGCATTATGTGTTTTTAGCGAAAGCCCCTATCACCACTACTTTCCTGCAAAGTGCATGCAGCCACAGCATTGCTAGCTATGTTCTTGCACCACTGGCATACTGCACTTTACACCGCTGACACTGACAGTCCACCTGTTATCATTCTCGCAACTTCAGTATTGCAGCAGCTACCTCGCTGATCACCTTGCCATCTTTGTTGTACCACCGCTGCTTTCCCATGCTCACCGCTGACACCGCTCAGTCTGCTAGCATCGCCAGCACCCAGCGGTAACTGCTCGCGAAGTTTCCACGCTTCGGTAACTCCAGCAACCTTGCCTATGTCCATTACAGTCATCATCAGCATCTGCACCACTGTTCCTTAGCATTTCAGCATCTTACCGTGACTGCTACTGCACCGCAAAGTTCCCATGCTACTACCGCTAGCTAAGTGCTCACATATCCATGCTGGCGGTAATGCTATCACACTTTCCTGTGCCTCGGAAACTCATGAAGCATTGGTTTGACGAATATTTGGAGTATGATGTCTCTGACTGGTGTTAAGACCGTACTCAAAGGATGAAGGATCCGAAGGGCTTTGGCCTCAGTTTGTGCACTGTGCCCCTTTCCCGAGTAATGCCCCTTATTTCAGGGAGTAGGTATATGTCCGAAGATCTGGAAGGAGTTGCATGATGGATCCAGACGTCGAAGGTATCGAATATGATATGTCCGAAGGTTATCTGGAACGTAGGAATAGAACGAGGATTAAGACTTGCTTTGAAACGAGTTCCTAACTAGAAACTAGCAGAGATAGACTATCCGAAGATAGAGTTGGAGATATAGACTAAAGGAATCAATCCCAAGTCTCGGAAGATGACTTAGAGCAGAAAGTGACTTAAGTCCGGAGGAAGCAGAATGAGCAGAATCTAAGATGATATTTGAACTAAGGTTCTACGGAGATCTACAAGTGGTTCATATACTGTAAGTATCTTATATGGATAATCAACAAGTCTGGGACCAAGGGCTATGTACGAAGTGTAACAGAAGTCTATTAGTTAATGTGCAGCGGATCAGTAAGCACGAATCGGAAATGAAACACAGGTAACGGATCAGTGACACAGGACGGAAGTATACACAGCCAGGATACCGGAAACAGGAGGAATGACGAAAGGAGATAGACACAGATATACACAAGGGAGTTAGAGTGCGAGAAGTGGGCACATTCGGATGGGTGATCCAGACAGGATCTGTGGACCGGACGGAAATAGAATCGATTGGATCTGAGATCGGAAGTATGGTATATGACAACTGGGGACAGTCAGAATTTGAAGTCACCATGGGATGTGATGAACAAACACACTGAGCTCAAAACGGCACATTTTCATATAGGTGTCAACCGGCAATCATTATCCTTACCCTTTGGCTTCACTGTCCTATGTCATACCACTTTACCATGTGTTTACCCCTATCTAATGGTATTGTTCTGCACTCCAGAAGCCTCATTGCACCTTAACGGCTGTATGTCATATACCATATTTCCAATCTCAGATCCGATCAGATCTGATCGACCCTACTTCCATCTGGTCCACAGATCCTGTCTGGATCGCCCATCCGAATGTGCCCACTTCTCGCACTCTAACTCCCTTGTGTATATCTGCGTCTATCTCTTTTCGTCATTCTTCCTGTTTCTGGTATCCCGGCTGTGTATACTTCCGTCCTGTGTCACTGATCCATTACCTGTGTTTCATTTCCGATTCATGCTTACCGATCCGCTGTGCATTAACTAATAGACTTCCGTTATACTTTGTACATAGCCCTTGGTCCTGGTGTAAAGATACAATCTAGCCTGGGCTGTAGATGAACCACAGCCTAAACTAGTATGCGAGTCTTGCACTCTGTCTAGTCTGCTTCACTTGCAAAGCAAGAGTGTTCGACCCTAAAGGGAATGCTAAGTTAATATAGTTCAATAATGCCCAACCTGTGGTGCAAGACTGCTGTCGGAGGTAGCGAGATGCTAGCGGTGACCTCCAGTCTGTGGGAAACTAGCGGTAAGGCACGGGAAAGCATAGCGCAAGCGGTGAAGCGCGGGAAAGCAGTAAAGAGCGGTGGTGCGTGCAGCAGTAAAACAATTTTTAAGAGATAGTGACTTTGGCGAAAGACTTTATTCCGTTAGAGACAGTAGTGGTGACAATTCCCTAAGTACCGTGTGTACCATAGAGGGAAAAGTACAAGTACCGGAATGTGCGAAGAGTCCTTTTTAACATGTACCATGAATGGCCGGAATACATAGCGAGAATGGTAGCGAGATAGAAATATTTAGCTAAGAGGCCATGCAGCAAGCAAGCGGTGTCACAGAAGGTAAGGTAAGTCTTGCCATAGCTTTAGTAACGGCGGAAACAAATATGCTATGCACCAATGGATCTTAGACGGAAATGGAATGTGACAGGAGGACATCGGTAGCGAGATTTGGTAAGGGGCAAGGATCCATGGAGCGAAAATGGTACCAGCGAAGCGAAAAGGGGTAATGCTTATAGGGGTTTTCTCGGTAGCCGCTGTAGGCAGTAACGAGACACTTGTGTAAAACGGCACTTTCATGGTCAGCGTGACTTTGTTCGCTACACCGGACTCATTGATTATCCGTATCAGATACTTACAGTATATAAACCACTTGTAGATCTCCATAGAACCTTAGTTCAAATATCATCTTAGATTCTGCTCATTCTGCTTCCTCTGGACTTAAGTCACTTTCTGCTCTAAGTCATCTTCCGAGACTTGGGATTGATTCCTTTAGTCTATATCTCCGACTCTATCTTCGGATAGTCTACCTCTGTTAGTTTCTAGCTAGGAACCTGTTCCGAAGCTAGCCTTAACCCTCATTCCATCCCTACGCTCCGGATAACCTTTGGATGTACCATATCCGATACCTTTGGACGTCCAGATCCGTCACACAACTGCTTCCAGATCTTCAGACGCATACCTACTCTCTGAAATAAGGGGCATTACTCAGGAAAGGGGCACAGTGCACAAACTGAGGCCAAAGCCCTTCAGATCTTTCACCCTTTGAGTACGTTCTTAACACTGTACTACAGCAACTTTCCTGCAAAGCGGTGATCTTTGGCAATCTCTGCGAACCCATTAGGCATCCTCAAGCAAGATTTACTGTCCGTCCAATGTCCATCCAGTCTCACTGGTACATTATGTTTTGTAAACTGAAGTGCAGTCTTATTACATGTCTGCTGCGTGGTTATCCTATCCCTTCCATGTCCATAGCTATTCCTTAGTATAAATTCCTAGGTACCTGTACTTGTTCCTTACTTCCCTCCTATAGTACACATGGTACTTAGGAATAGTCACTACTACTGTCTTCTACAGACTAAAGTCTTTTACTGAAGTCACTGTCTCTAAGAATTGCTTTACTGCTGCATGCACCACCGCTCTTTACCGCTGTAAAGATACAACCTAACCTGGGCTGTAGATAAACTACCTCCTAAGTTAGTATGTGAGTCTTGTGCTCTGTCTAGTCTGCTTCACTTGTGAAACAAGAGCATTCGACCCTAAAGGGGGATGCCTGTTAGTATGGTCAAGTTCGAGTCAAACCAATGTGCGAATGTAGCATTGTAGTCAGTGGTAAGTTGCCGTGGTCAGCAGTGATGCTGCCAGAACTAGCATCGTATGTAGTGGTGCTACCGTGGTTGAGATAAAGTCTGTAACAGTTGCATCAAGTGAGCAATGATATCAGCGGTAGTGGTAAGGTTGTGAGCAGTGTAAAGAAACAGTAAAGAAGACCGCTGTAGCAAACAAAGTCACACTGACCATGAAAGTGCTGTTTTACACAAGTTTCTCATTACTGCCTACAGTGCTACCAAGAAAACCCCTATAGCAAGCATTACCCCTTTTTGCTTCGCCAGTACTGTTTTCACTCTGTGGATCCTTGCTCCTTACTGAATCTTGCTACCGATGTCCTCCTGTCCATTCCATTTCCGTCTAAGATCCATTGGTGTGTAGCATATTCATTTCCGCCATTACTAAAGCTATGGCAAGACTTACCTTACCTTTCGTGACACTGCTTGCTCGCTGCATGCCTCTTAGCTAAATATCTTTGTCTCGCTACCATTCTTGCTATGTATTCTGGCCGTTCACGGTACATGTTAAAAAGGACTCTTCGCACATTCCGGTACTTTTACTTTTCCCTCTATGGTACACACAGTACTTAGGAATTGTCACCACTACTGTCTCTAACGGAATAAAGTCTTTCACTGAAGTCACTGTCTCTTAAGAATTGTTTTATTGCTGCATGCACCACCGCTCTTTACCGCTTTCCCGCGCTTCACCACTTGTTTTACCGCCAGTTTCCCACGCCTTACCGCAGTTTTACCGCACGCACTACTGTGGTTTTACTGCTCACACTACCGCTACTTTACCGCAACTTTCCCATAGACCGGAGGTCACCGCTAGCATTTTGCTACCTCCGACGGCATTCTTGCACCACAGGTTGGGCATTATTAGACTATACTAACTTAGCATTCCCTTTAGGGTCGAATGTTCTTGCCTTGCAAGAGTAGCAGACTAGGTAGAGCGCAAGACTCACATACTAGCTTAGGCTGTGGTTTATCTACAGCCCAGGCTAGATTGTATCTTTACACTGTGGTACTTTCAGCAGTAAAGTAGCAGTGCATGAGAAGTTCGGTCAAAATAGCAGTCAAAAGTCCAGCGGTATGCCAGTGGTAACGGAGAATGAGCGTGATTGATTAACGAGCGATAAGGAACTTTAAAGACTAAGTCTACTACTGGGTAGATCCAGAGCTAGACAATAATCCTGACCTATAGTACGTGCAATGGGGTAAAATCAGGTACTGTATTGTGTGGGGTACATGGTGCTTATATCCTAAATCATATGTATTCGGAATACTCTAGGCGAGATCAGTAGCGCTCGAGTGTAGTAACCACCATATGTAAACATAGCGCGAGGTGCTGTGGCATGAGGCAACATGTAATAAGACTTGCCGTGGAATCAGTGATAACAAACATAAAACAAACAACACACCAAATGGAGCTATGTGGATGCGGCAAGGACATGGGAGGACATCAGTACGTGGAATAAGGTGCGGCAGTCAGTATGGTGTGCGGTAAGCATGGGATGCCACCAGTAATGCTAAAGGGGTAAGATGGCCATGGACAAGTGGTAGCTCCTATAGATGTGAGACGAGTGTCAATTTTAAGCCCAGCACCAATATGTTCGTTACAATGGTCCAGTTTAGAGTCCAGGATTTTGGATATCTCATACTCCAGTTCTCCATCAACTTTGACTGAAGGTGGAGGAGGTTGAATGCGATTGGGGATAGTGTTCGGAACTGCTGGCTCTAACTGAGAGACATGAAATATGGGATGTATGGAACACATAGAATCCGGAAGTCAGATGGCGAAGGAATGAGTACCTGGATGAGATATGATTTCAAATAGACCTAGGTTCTTTTCCAAAAGTTTCTTCAATGGACGAGTGGAACGGAAGTACTTGGCTTTAACGAAGACTTGTTCTCCAATCTGGAAGTCTGGAGTGGGTTGTCTTTTAGCATCTGCAGGTCCTTGATAGCGTTTCTCCGCTTTGGACATCTCTTCTTGGAGGAACTGGTGAAGTTCATTAAGATCTAGGGCATATTCCTGGGCACGGATGGAGGATAAATCGCGCTCCAGATGGATGGAAATGCTCGGATGATATCTCTTATTGGTGAAGAAGGGTGATACTCCGGTAGTAGCACTTGGAG
>JABCPU010000378.1:0-64709 GCA_016800925.1 Suillus spraguei | reverse complement strand
ATAAGCCAGAAGGTCTTGTCATGCTATGAAGAGTGCCTACGGGGTACCAAAGAAGCTCGCGGGTCTCGCGAACCATCTAGCATTGTCGATGGTAGTGGTGAGGAGTATGTCAATGATAGTCATGATGAGCCATCAGTCAGCTCGGCCAGCGATTCGGATGAAGATGAGGAATTATATCAAGATCCTGACGAGAATGAACTCACAGCCACCATCGAGAGGCTCCGCAACTGGGAACCGACGCTCCGATCATCAACTGGAAGGAGTTCAAGGTCGCGCTCGTCGCGGGAATATGGAGTACAGGATACCTGCGCTACAAGAGCTGGTGTGAAAGCCTGGGCAAGTGTGACAGCCAAGAGGCTTTGACGGTCAAGACTCTGAGCATCGCATCACTCGCAGCATGTCCAGGCGACTCCGTACCACCCGCAGCATGTCCAAGCGGCTCCGTACTCATACCTGATTTCTGTAAGTAACATTAAGCTCCTGGATTTATGCTCAAGCTTGAACGTGACGCCTGCTTCAGTCTAGGTCCATTGACAATCCATTGGTCACCTTCCGCACACACGGCCCATCACGAATCATACGTCAATTCAAAATTTCTCTCGTTCTGCTTAAATTGCTTACATTTAATTCTCATTGGCTCCTGGACCGGCCTTTTTGTAATACCTCCTGATACCATCGTAGGAAGATTGAAATGAAGTTCCTGTTGTGACTGCTGCAAACTCAATATACCGTCCTTCTCATCTTCAAGCAGCATTAGACCTCCAATCCGGTACTCTCCATGCTGAGAACAAGGATTACACTACTGCATATACATATTTCCATGAGATTTTCGAGACTATGTCATCGCACGACGACTCAGCAGCGTTGAAACTAACGGAACAGGAGAGACCGCGACTCTCGCATCGTCTGTGAAGCCATGCCGCTGATGTCGAACGACTCTTTTCGGACATGGGTAGCACTCAGTCCCTGAAGCGCTGCAATCTCTCGGTAGACACATTTGAAGCACTGGCAAAGATTCGAGCGAATATTCGTTACCATACTCACCAGAAGGCTGTGGCTAATGGAAAGCCAACTCATCGACGTCATGCGCACATGCATACTGGTGCCCAGCCAGGAATTAATGTCGAAATAGCTGCTGATCTAGAAGCCAATTTTGCATGGGCACCACCGCTCGCACCTCAGACTCAGAACGTCGATGATGATCTTGCAGGTCCTGAATCAATATCACTCAATGAGATTGATGCAGCATTTGCCCTGCTAGAACATGAAAAAGAATCCATGGAACGAGTACTGATTGACGGATTGGATGAAGTGTTGGAAGGTCAGGTTTTACGATTTTGCGGAGTTGGAGTGTGTTGACCAAGGTCTTCTACCAAAATCTGTTGATGACGAGATCATAGTAGTTGATCATAGCGCAAAAGATGACGAACGGTGGGATGTGGACACACTGATGCTCTTCTGATGGTGTTTCTTAGTGACACTTACCATACATTGTCATATACATAGCTTTGTAGCACTTTGAGAATTCTGCCAGGTGGCAGAAATGGCGATTCTGCCACTTCTGCCGGCACAACCAGCACAATTAGTCGCAAACAATTCTGCCCCCAGCACTAGGCCAAGGGGAAACTGTAGGGAGTGCACGAACTAGTGGTAACTAATAGTATGTAATGAGTTGGAACGAGTTTGTTTGGCTTTATTTGGTGCGATTGTTGTACGCCCTTGTGACACAATCACTATTACTACTACACAACCCAACAAAGCCATATTAGGAATATTTACGGTAAGTATATGCTCAGATCTCCCCGATCACATCGACTAACATCCACGCTAGACATGTCCCGCGTCATTTACGGCCCTCAGATTGGCAATGGTCGTGTAAGCCTTTCTCATGCAAGTAATCTAACCCAAACTTACATTTAACAGACGCAGCTGGAGTTATTAGCGGCAAACATGGTACGCATTTAGTACCGTGTCGCCGCCGCGGGGTCTGACTTCAATACCCGAGGCGGCTAATGCTCCGCGAGCGCCAGGCCCGATTAGGAGATTGATGCGCTTCTGCGCCGACTTTTGCACTCGCGTCGTGCAACGATTCAAAACACTGATTCGGAGGGTGAGTTCTCTTCTTACAATCATTCACACAGCTAACGAAACGTTCTAGGGATGAACTTGTGCTACAGGCTGCTGTAATAATGACTTGATGACCCAATATGCCTATCATCGCACGCGCGCACACATACTACCTACTAGATTTCTGGTAGTACTCACCATACCAAGCTCCCCACTCCTAGTAAAGGACTAACCATTCATATATCATGAGATCTCTCAAAGCAATTCAAAGCCTAGTAGACGATTTATATAGCATACATAGTAAGCGTAGTACATACCACATAGTAAATAATAGAAACAGCACGACCGCAATGTCGAGAGTTCCACAATTGTTTGATCAGTTCGAATCGAAGGTTCTCGCTGAATCACGCTGATTCCAAATCTCCAAAGATCAAGAGAATCGGATTCGGATATATTGTTATGATCACAAATTGATAAGCGCCACCCGAATTTTTTTAGTAGCACTGTCACACGTTCACTGACAGTGTCGCAACATCCAGAGTCTAAGATCTCAATAACTTAGGTTCTGCGCGCCTATCTGTCTTGCTTGGACCTCCGACCCAGGCGCTTGTTCGGGCAGGTTCCTTCAATCGAGGTCTCATAGACTTCTCGACTAAAGACCTTTAAAACAATGAACGCATTGTCACTGACTGTATCTCTCCTGTCTTTTTTTCGGTATTATGTCGCGTTGATTGACCTCGTTTGGCTCAAAGATATGTTGGTCCCGTACCTCGATGTCGCCAGTGCATGCTCTGTGGGGTTCTTACACGCAGTATCACTCTCGCTGTCATCACCTTTTGATGTGGCGAAGTGCAACATTTAGGTCAGTTTATCTAGCCCTTCTTAACTCAGTCTGTTCAGGGAATGTTTTCGTTAATATCAGTGTTGACACTGTTGAGATGCAAAGTTTCCCACGGGTGCTTAATTTTTTATTAAACTCAGATCATCAAAGTTATCAGCAAAAGATTTCGACGGTCTTCTTCAGTCAAGTCCACCTTGAGAGTCCTCAATCATACAAAATGGCCGAAATACACGATCAGTTCGATACCATCCTTATTCTTGACTTTGGTTCACAGGTTCGGGATTTGTGTTCTAGCTCACATCGTCTCATATATTGATCATAGTTCCCGCCCACGCCGGAACCATTGTCAAGACGCTACCAAGACAAGATATATAGAGTAAATACCAAGGTACATACATGTAGCAAAATGCGATCATCGCTAATACGGGCTTGCAGAGATTCAGATTAGCAGGTCCAGTGGATCTGGAAACTCCGTCGATGCCCTGTTCGAAGGACTCGGCGATCAGATGCAAGTGCCGTGTCTTTCGTTTCGTCTGTCATAAGCCAAGTTGACTTGCGATAAGGTCTGGATGTCACACGGAGATCAACTGTCTGTTATGCCTCCTGACTTCCATGTCATCGGACGGACGAACACCGCTCCCTATGCCGCCATCGCACATAACTCCAAGTCGATTTATGGCATTCAGTTCCATCCAGAGGTGACACATTCACCGCAGGGAAGGCAGCTCATTGGTCGATTTGTGTTGAATATATGCCAATGCCGACCAAACTGGACAATGGTGAAGTAATCACGGTGCTACGTTTATTGTCATGTTCACAGTGATTGCAGGAGGAATTTATTGGCAAGGAAATCGTTCGCATCCGAGAGATATGTGGCCCGAAAGGACGTGTGATCGGCGCAGTCAGCGGAGGCGTCGACAGCACTGTTGCAGCCAAGTTAATGCACGAAGCAATCGGCGACAGGTGCGCCCCTACGTTCTTTTCGTGACTTGTATCTTACTCGCATACCAGGTTCCATGCAATCATGGTGGACAACGGCGTGCTTCGTCTGAACGAAGCACAACAAGTCAACGACATGCTGAATAAAGATCTTGGCGTCAACCTGACCGTGGTGGATGCCTCTGAGCTCTTCCTCTCCCGACTTCATGGTGTCGAAGATCCGGAGCAGAAACGTAAAATTATTGGGAACACGTTCATCAACGTTTTCGAGACAGAAGCGTCGAAGATCGAGGAAGCTCCCGAGAAGGAAGAGAATGGAGCGGAGGCAAAGGGGAAGATTGAATGGCTGTTGCAAGGAACGCTATACCCAGATGTCATCGAGAGCATCAGCTTTAAGGGCCCTAGTGCAACCATAAAGACACATCACAATGTCGGTGGGCTTCTCAAGGACATGAAGTTGAAGTTAATTGAACCCCTACGCGAGCTCTTCAAAGGTTCGAATAGTGGAATCCCATATTATTGATTACACTGACCGTTCTACGTAGATGAAGTCCGTGCACTTGGGAGACTCCTGTCGATACCAGCACCTCTGGTTCAACGTCATCCTTTCCCAGGTCCTGATCTGGCCATTCGAATTTTGGGTCCCGTCACACGCGAACAAGTGAAGATCCTGCAACAAGCGGATCATATTTATATCGAGGAGATCCGCAAGGCGAACCTCTACAATCAAATTAGCCAGGCCATGGCCATCTTGCTTCCGGTGAAAGCTGTAGGCGTGATGGATGACAAGCGCACATACGAGCAGGTTTGGAGGACGACACACACACTTTTACTGCCTTAACATATTTCACAGGTAATTGCTCTGAGGGCGGTGACGTCGGAAGACTTCATGACTGCCGATTGGTTTGTCTTACTTTTTAGTCCTGTTCGATGCTAACTTGATTTTCAAGGTATGCGTTCCCTCCCGAAGTCTTGCGTCGGATATCGTCCCGCATTACTAACGAAGTAAGTGGGATCAATCGTGTCACTTATGATATATCTTCGAAGCCCCCTGCTGTAAGTCCTGTCATTTTGTCTCATCCGAGTTAGTTAAGGTTGATTTCATTTTTTAGACTGTGGAGTGGCTATGATTGTTGACGACGCAGCGTGAACACGGAAAACAATACATAGAATATATGTTCAGTATACGTAATTACATAAAGTAGAAAGTATGCCGACAATGAGACTGTTTGCCTTTGTTGCGGCTGTACAAGTTGTACCTGCGAGCCACAACTTGGACTCTTTTGATATGACAACTATAACGACCACAAGGTAGATGGGGCGTCTAAGCCTTTAAATATTTTACAGATAGTCAATTCCGTGTAGTCCAACAGCTTTCTGCGGCTTCATCAGCATCCAAGGACTTCATGAGTTCTCCTCCACAGACTGCCGTCGCCGCCAACGCGAAGATTTTCCCGGTCTTTGCAACCAGGCTCGCATCAAAAGACGTCAACGAGTATATAAATACTGCCAATAAGCTGAAGAACTGGTTGGGTTCTGAGAAAGCGTACTATCCTGACGCTCTACGTAATGTAAGTGTTAGAATTCTCGATCGGCTTGACAGAAGCAAGACTCAATAACTACTTTTGACCCCTAACACCAGATCGTTTTGCTCCTCGAGGTGTGTAGATGTATCGCTTTCTGCTCTATTTGTTCATCTTGTACTGGACAGATTGCCCACCAGACCTTTACGACAAGGTTTCTCCATATAGAATCGTCAGCAGTGGCCGCGATGGACATATATCAGGCCTTAATTCGCGCCGTGATTCCTTTCTTACCGCTTTTCACTGAGGAGGACCTGCAATATACGTGTTGAATCTCACCAAGTATTCGGCTGTTTGTCAATTTTGTCACGTAGTCCGACTCCACGACTTGATCCAAAGTTCCTCTTGGGTTTCGGCTAGAATCACATATCCTGTCCGAGCTGAAGGCGAAGCCACGGCTCAAGAATACAAGTACGCAGGCATTTATTAAACCTGAACATCAATGTCATGATCTTGTTTAGGGACACTACCTCAGTAATCACAATTGCCCGGGATGCGACTCCAAGCGCAAACCTAATGTTTCCTAGTACTATTCTTAATACTACGCAAGCGGAGCCTTCAGTTCAATCACCTGTAAGGTGTGCACGCGCTGTTTATTTATGGTTTGACATGTAAATTTATAGACTACAATGCACATTTCGACCACATCTATACCCTGCTCAGATATTCGCATGGACACCCCGACCAGTGCCTCTATCCAGAAACCCCTTCCAAAACTGCAGCCAAAGCGCCAATCTCTGACATCTTCACTATCTGAGCACCTCAAACACCGTGGCCTCGAATGGTTTAAGGCGCATCATCAGCCTGCAGCTTCTCCTGACTCAAAGACTTTAAGTCCTGCTGCTCCCGGGCCACCCAGTGCGCCTAATGTTTCAAATGATGTGACGGGACCGCCTGCGGAGAAAATACGGCCATCTCGCATGCCAGGAAGGATACCTCTACGACCGGCATCTACTGGACCGACTACAGTAAACGAGCCTGCAGCTCCTGCGAATGCCGTTGATCTGCCGAGTACCTCGTCTTTTACTGAGATTTTGGTGCCTACAGATGCTAAAGAACTCAACCAAGAGGAAATCGTACCCACTATGGTTGATGTTGTTATGAACGACTCTCAAAGGCAACATGTGCCTCAAGGTTCAGAAACACTCCTCTTGGATACACCAGGAGATGTTGTCCCCAAGCTCACGACGCCGCCAGAACCAAATACGGATTCCCTAGCCCCAAGCTAGCCACCTGCAATATCCTCAGATGCAGGTGCAGGAAACCACGGGGACGAAATATTGTTGTCTCCAGTAGATAATACCCCTTCGCAAGCCGCCTGTGCGAGATTTGGAGGGGAGATGGCCGTGATGATGTTTCGGCAAGGACTCGAGTCACCTCGCGGGACAATCAACCATACTTTCAATCTCGATCATACACTCTATCTCCAAATTGCTCGGTGGGCTAAGCGTAAATCATCACCAACGTATGTGTCATTTTCTCGCCTTTATCTACTTATTCAGCGGTTTACAGAGATTTGGAACAAAGTGTTTGTGTATCGTTCGCTTGCTATCATCTCCCCAGTCTTTTGCCCAATCCACCAGAAGATGATCAAGCGATTCCGTTTGAGCAACTTACGATGCATTTGCAATGCTCGTGGCCCATATCTGGATACCTTTCATTGCAGACAAAGCGGGATGGGAGGGATTTTATTGGTCCACTAGCTCCACCTATTTTGTGAGTGTCATCGCATAGTGTACTTGCAAACTACACTGAAGCCGGAATGACCGTTTGACAGGTTACTCCAGACAATTGTGTCGATATCTCCGCATTTATCAGAAGCGGAGAAAATGCCTTTTCGGTGGTCCAACAGAGCGACATGTCAGACTACATGTTTATTCTCCACGCCCACCATCCCACGCCTGTGCAACTCAGCTATCTTGCTTCTTACAGAAAGAGGCATGAGGAGTGGGTGAAGATCACGCGTGCTTTTTGCACATCTGAACCAACGGAATCGTTATGGAAGCGATCGCAGTCGCGGTCGTGAAGGATCCGTCATAATTAATATTCTTGTAATCAACCCTCGAGTTTCGCAGTCCCGTTATGTCTGTAGTACTTGTGCATTTCTGGTCAGCTTATATTCTGTAGCATAGTCGGCCAATTAAATGTGTTTTCCATCGGAAGCTTACGAAGTGTGGCGCTACGATGCATGATGCATTTGGTGAATGACACGATTTGTCTTTTTGGAGGAATTCTTCAAGTTGCCAATAGGTCGAGATGCGATAATTACATAAAATGCTGCATCGTGGATAGTTGGCGCGGCATTATACGCGGCACTGTGGCAATAGGCGGTTACCCCCATCATGAGTCTTCCATAAGCTCGGGACCAGCCTGGCTTATACCACCACATCACCCTCAAAGACGTACGTCATAATTCATGCATCGTGCCTCGGAAGCGCAGTTACTAGTGCTAGTTACAGACTTACAATACTCGCTCCGGCGTAATGATACATCCTGCCTCGGACTCGCTGCAAAGACCCATCGAATGATCAAGTTGAACTCTGGTATGCCTCTCATAAATCGTTTTCAAACTTTCGTATTACACAAACCTTTTGCAGCTCGTCACGGTACCAGGCCATCATACAAGCGTTCGATGATTTCATTGAATCATACACTTATATATAGGCCCCTGGAAGGCTCCCGTAAGCAGAGTTCAGACTCTGGAATTTTTCCAGAAAAATTCTGCTTTTTTTGACAATCGCGAGACCCACGTTCTGAGCTTCGCGCCGTACTTCAAGCCCTCAGCCCGCAGGATTTTGGCTCGATTAGTAAATAAGCATCCAGCCATTCGCCTCCGATGGTTGAGAGCTTCGCAGCATGTCTCAGGGTCTGGCTCGATTGCCATTCGCGAGCTAGTACGTCCCTGACCTATCTCACTATAATACTGCGACATAGTCTGCAACGTTTCAATGTTGTCTGCATTTTTTCAGGACAATGTCACCACTTCTGCCCCTTTCCACGAATATTCATGAACCCCAAAGGCTTTCTCTTGCCCGCAAACTCATTTTGTTAGTCATGTTCTGTCTTACTCAATTTATAGATACCTTGAGTATGTCGGCTCTCTTATCTGCAATTCCTGCACTTGAGGCATCCATGGGTATGACTGAAATTCAATCCACTTGGGTGTTTAGTGGGTTCCGATTAACTTTTTCATCATTCCTACTTATCGTGCGTGTCCATCCCGTAAAGTCCTGATTTGCACTTCAATGCATAGTTTCAGAGTGGCCGTCTCAGTGACGTATACAACCCAAGTTAGTACTGTGCTGCCTAGCATACCTGACGTACATGCTAATCTAATGATCCATAGAAACTGTATTCATTGGAGGAGTGTCCACTCTTGGTATCCTCTCGTTGTGCGCAGGATTCGTTTACACCACAGTTCCTATCCTTGTTCTGAGAGCAATCACTGGAATAGGTGACCATTCTCGCTGGTGTGTTGGTTCTGACTGATGAAGGTTACTTCTTAGCTTCTGCGATGACGATTCCCTCTGCTCTAAAACTATTGGTCAAGGTATTTCCAGATCCACTCGAACAGGCTCGGGCAGTAGGGTTCTTTGCAGGCTGTGGTGCGGTGGCCAACAGTGAGCATCCCGCATATCGTAAGACAACCCTCATAGTTCCTTTACATAGTGGGCGGTCTTGTGGTCGGTGCAATGTTCGTTCAACGGGTGTCTTACCATTGGGTCTTCTGGTTTGTGGCATGCGCGGCTGATTTGTATTTTCATGATACCGTCACAAATCGGAGAGACTGCAGGCAGTCGTAAGCCTAAAGGGGCAAAATGGAAGTCCCTTGATTTGGTCGGCGTAGGCGTCTTGACTGGTATAAATCTTTCAGCATACTTTTCTTTGTGTCGCTTATGAACTTTGATAGTTTCCTTCACCTTGTTGATTTTCGCCGTGACATCCGGTTCCACTGATGGTTGGAAATCCCCGGTTGTATTGATTCTCCTGATCATTTCAATTATAATGATAGCTGGGTTTTTCTACTGGGAAACACTTTTGCCTGCGGACCGAGCTGCCATGTATGTCAACGGAAATCTTAGCATCAATCACCGGCTGATCTTGTACCAGACCACCACGGACATGGTTCTACAACAACTTCTCTGTTCTGTTCGCCACTGCACTTTTGCCATCCTTTTGGTGGAGTGGGGTTATGTTTATTTTTAGTATCATGTGGCAAACCGTGTTTCATTGGTCAGTGATGTCGACAGCCGTTCACATGTAAGGTATTCGCTGTCACTTCATATCGCCAACCATCAAGATTCTTTGTTCTCTAGGTTGCCACTCGGTATCGTAGCCTTTGCTGCGAGCTGCACTGGATCACTCTCTCGTATCTACAGTCCGAAGTGGATTATCCTTACTGGTCTATCATTGTGCATGGTCGCCACCTTACTGCTGGCGCTCGGTGGGGGAAAGCCCGAAAACTATTGGCCATTTGTATTCCCAGCATTTGTACTTGGCAGCGCCGGAGTCATGGTTGCTTTCTCACATACGAAGTAAGTTTCAAATAATAGCAGTTTTATGAGCACGGTTTACTTGCTTCATAGTATCGCTATCTTCCAAGCTGCGCCTTCATCCATATCCGGCACAGTTGGTGCTATGTTTAACGGCGCGCTTCAATTTGGATTCGCAATTGGTCTTGCTGCTATAACCTCAATAGAGACCTATGTGGAGGCTGCTCATAGAGGTTCGCACGAGTACGCGGGAAGAGCTGCGTCGTTTTGGTTCATCCTTGCGATTGTTACTCTTCAATTCATTTTGATATCAATATTTTACGACCGCAGTACGGACCACAAACCCCAACCAAAGTACGACAACCCCGGGCCTATGCAGCATTCTACGCCACACAGTACGACGGGCTGTGGCGAAAAACTCAACGATAGTAGGAATATAACCACCGCGACTGAAGTCAACTAAGGTGTACATTTCTTCAGACGACTTGCCAAGACATGTCATCACTACACACTACTACTTTCTCAGGTTTGGGGAAAACTTCACTCATAGTGTATTTGTATGCATGACGATCATGACCGCAAATAGAGACTTGACGATTCTTACTGCTTATTGGTCACAGAACAGACGTAGATCCAACAATTGGTAGGGGCTTGTATAGGCGTTGACTGTTCCCGGAGAACTCAGGCCTTCAATATATCATCATTTTCCATGGCGGACCCACTATCTATCCCACGCTGGATTACAACCCTCGAACGAGTTGGCTCGATGTTAGTTGTCGATTTACACATCGTGAATGAACATAAACTACTTGCAGCAAGTTGAACACTCGTCTGGTCTCGCTGATTGCATGTTAAATTCGGCGACTACCTGACAGTGCCCTCAGGATGCGACGGACGTGCGGATTGTGTAATACTGGAGCCTGTAAGTGCTTCGTATTGGACCTCAGGGACATTGACTGGTGACCAGCAAATTAACTCCATCCCGACGAACATGAGTAAATGAGAGGTTTGAATCCTGTCTATGAGGCTGTATCGTAGCATGACTGCGCAGCGGATAGTGTGGCCTGTAGGACAGTGTCAAACAAGTATATTTTTGACATCGTGAATGCGCGATAGAATCTTCTCCAGCGATACAAATGGAGATGGGATGATAAGAGAAACATTAATGATAGGTCGAGTGTTGAGCTCCTTACGTCATATATAATTTATAGTTGCACCCTCGATCATGACTGCCACGAGTCAAGTCCCAGTAGTGATCTCATACTACCTGCCTACCGTCAATCAGCTGCCAGGGCTGGCCTTTCCTCATAACAACGTGTTCAAACCTTTGAATATTCAATGTCCTTTAAAGAAGGCCGAAGAAACCGATCCTGGACCAGCCGTTTGCTTGCAGCACTCTTTTGTCCATTCATGCCAGAAGAGGCTCCTCCTGAACTTCCCCACCTATTGTTCCAGGACCACAACGATTTTTCAGGTAGTCATTTAGTCACAAATTGGTATAGGTGGAAGGTAGATGATCATACTGGACCCAACAATCACTACCTGATGTGCTCACCGAAGCGTGGATCAGCTAATTGCATTCCTGCAGGGCCAGGGCCATCCCCGGAATACTGAAAAATATAAGGTACTTGAAACACCATGCAACACATCCTCACCCACTCAACACGGATTGGCCTTTTGTTTGATAGTTGAACTTGGCGCATTGCCTTCATGGTGGCCTCTGAGCGCGCAACATGATGGGATCATAGCTAAGAAAGTCACTTGGGCAGAACTCCGAGATAATAGGCTTCGATTGGTTAGTAAAGTTGTGGGTCCATGCAGACATGTACTAACTTATGTAAACTTAGTAATTTTACATATGACGGTGCCACGCTGGTCATGTTGTTGCTTCTACCCTGGAAAATTTAGATGACCACACTGCGAGAGCATCAGGATCATATATATTACCTCAACAACTTGATGTACACTGACATGAACCAGGACAATCTGCTCAAGCGGCACTTTTGTCTTCACAGCGTATGTAGCACAGTTAAGTGCCCAGGCCACCTTCGCACAGTCCATGACACCACCGCCCTTACTGTACTGAACATTGCGCAGATGCTACTCCGTCGCGCACAGACCAGCTCGTTCGGATGATTACAGATTCGTTATCTCAATGGACACTCATACTGATCACGATTTCACCTAGTATAAATGACATCTAGCTTATAAAATATCATAACCTACAGTCATGATCACATGCACATTGCACATTGTCCTGAAAGAATGAAAGTCGATATGTGTCTGCTCTCAAAGTCCATCAAGTTTGGAAGCTATTTTCCTCGCAGCCAGGTTTTTTCAGAGATGTCAGTCATTGGCGCTTCAGCCACCAGCTGGAGTCACCGGGAATGTTTAATTCCATGTCACACTGGAATGACAAAAACAGTGATTTCTCTCCAGAAAAAAGTCACTGGCACAACATACCCGACTTTGATGCGCTTGAAAACAAACCACGGATACTTGATCAGAGAAGTACATCAAGCGCAGTAGCTGTCTCGACTAAAGTGACCAACATTCTCCCAACACATACACGCCATACCAGAAAAAGCGCCCATATTGCGTGATCATACAACGATTTCGTACAGTTCCACATCTGATTCTAATTTGACAGACCTATTAAGCAACCTGCATTCATGGTTGAGACCCCTCAGCTCCACTCCGAACAGGAATACCGTTGATGTTGTATTACATTTCCCAACATCAAGGTCTCGCTGAAGACAAACAGATCAGCAGGATTACTACCACAGCGTAACAGCTAAACATACGCAGGCAATGATTTGAAGTGATTTGAAGAATAGTCTTGATTAACTCTGCCATTGCCTGAGAGCGCAAAGATTCTTTCTCCTTCTCTTTAGAGCGTTCAAAAGCTTTTTGTGCCTTCTTCTTGAAGGGTTCAAACGGTAACTTCGCAGTCCAAGTAGATGGCTTGCCTTGATATGCGTGGGTGGCAGTAGTTACAGCTTCTTCATATGCCCGAAGTCAAAGAATAATGTAGGAACTAACGTCCCAATGATGGATCAGAGACGTTTGCGAGCAACGCTCTAGCACAAAAACACTCACATTCTGTGAAGGGATGTGCAATTTTAGTAGTCAGCAAAGCTCGAGCTAGACGGAAGATCAGCACACTAACACCCTATCAGTGGATAAGCCATGAGATTGGTGAGTGAAGCTAACACTCGAATGGGGTGAAGAGACTCACCAGCTTTCAATGGATAAATGATGTCATCGCTCGAGCTCAACCGCAGATGAGTACACTCATGACCTGTCAACAGGGATCAGCCATTTCATTGATTAGCAATGCTCCATTTCGACTGCAGATCGATGCGCTTACATTCTGTGAATGGATGGGTGACGCTTCAGTCAGTATGGTTTGAGCTCGATGGTGTACCGACCAACTGACCAACTGTTAACTGAGCAGTAATGTGTTCAGTGAGTATGGGCCATGGCGCGAGGGAATCAATACACTCACACCCTAACAATAGATTAGTGAGTGCATTGGTGAGGAAGACAAGAGGTCGACAGAAGATGATCACACTCACAAGCTGTCAACGGGTCGACGATTTCTTCGGTCAGTGGCTCATGATTAGTAGAGGACCAATTTGCAGACCTCCTGCCGACACACAATTAATTGATTTAGTCAGAAATGCTCGAGCTTGAAGGAGGATCGGGACACTCACATCCTGCAAACAGGGGGCGATAACTTCGATCAGTACGGGCTCGAGCTGAAGAAGAATCAACACACTTACAACCTGTTGGATTATCAGGGGTCGAGGTACGAGCTCGACACTTATCGGGAATCTTCGGGATCGATGGCGCAATATTACCGGGTGTCGGCAGCATGGTTTTAGCGTTGGCTGGCATATATAAGTAGGAATTTTTCTGTACAAGTACGCTATGTGTTTGTCAGCGGGTTCCCTGTACAATCGAGTTAGATCGTACTTCGACGACGTGTCTGAGACTTGCGGATAACTCAACACAACCTGCAAACAGTGGGCAAGGCCTTCGATTAGCATGGATCAAGCTGGAAGGAGGGTTGACACACTCACAACCTGCGCATAATTGAATCAGCATGGCTCGAGCTTGAAAAAGGATCGACATACTATGAATGGTGGGCAAGGACTTCTATTAGAATGGCTTAAGCTCGAAGGAACATCGACACACTTACACCCTGGGAATAGTGGACAAGGACTTCGATCAGCATGGGTTGAGCTCGGAGGAAGATCAAAATTCACATACTGCAAACAGTGTGCAAGAACTTCGATGAACATGGCCCGAGCTCGAAGGAGGATCGACACACTCACGAACTGCGAATAAGTAGTGGGCAAGGACGTCGAGGAGCATGGCTTGAGCTCGAAGGGGGATCAACGCACCCACATCCTGTGAAATGTGGGTAAGGACCTCGATGAGCATGACTCGGACTCGGAGGATCGATACACTCACATCCTGGAAACAGTAGACAAGGAGTTCTTTCAGCATCGCTCGCGCTCGAAGGAGGATCGACACACTCACATGTTGCGAAAGATAGGCAACGACTCGATGAGCATGGCTAGAGCTCAAAGGAGAATTGGGACACTTACAACCTGCGAATAGTGGGCAAGGACTTCGATCAGGATGGCTCTAGTTCGAAGGAGGATCGACACACTCACAAACTGCAAACAGTGGGCAAGGACTTCGATCAGCATGACTCGAGCTTGAAGGAGGATCAACACACTCACACCCTATGAACAGTGGACAAGGAGTCCTATCAATATGACTCGAGCTCGAAGGAAGATCGACACACTCACACCCTGCGAACAGTGTGCAATGACTTTGATCAGCATGACACGAGATCGAAGGGGGATCAACACACTCACATCCTGCAAACAGTGGGAAACGACTTGGATCAGTATGGCTCGAGCTCGAAGGAGGATCGATATATTCACCCACTGTCAATAGGTAGGCAATGGATTGTATCAGCATGGTTCGAGCTCAAGCAGGATCGACACACTCACATACTACGAACAACGCAAGAGGACGGCAATCAACGTGGATCGGATTCAAAGGAGGATCAGCACACTCACACCCTGCGAACAGTGGACAAGTACTTCGATCAGCATGGCCTGAGCTCGAAATAAGATCGACACACTCACAGGCTACGGACAGTGGGAAAGGACTTTGATCAGCATGACTTGGGCTCAGAGGAAGATTGACACTAGTTACAATGAACTGCCAAAAAAATCATCACGGATGAATATTAAGGTGTGTTCCGATAGAAAAAACCTTGTCGTCGGCAGGTTTCGAACCTGGGACAGTCCAAGAGAAACAGATTTTGATTCTGTCATGGCAACCACCGGGCTAACACCAGCTACGGTGAACTTTGAAAGAAACCGTCCACGAGTGAACATCAAAGTGTGTTCTGATAGAAAGAACCTCGTCATCGGCAGGTTTTGAACCCGCACAGTTCAAGATAAACAGATTTCGATTCTGTTGTGGCAACCGCCTAGCTAAGACCAGTTACGATGAACTTCTAAAAAAGCCATCCATGAGTGAATGTCAAAGTGTGTTTCAATAGAAAAAACCTTGTCGTCGGCAGGTGTCAAACCTGCACAGTCCAAGAGAAACAGATTTTGATTCTGTTGTGGCAACCACCTGACTAAGACCAGTTGTGGTGAACTTCAGAAGAAACCGTCCATGAATGAATGAGTGCGTTCTGATAGAAAAAAACTGTAGTTCAGCAGGTTTCGAACCTGCGTAGTCCAAGACAAACAGATTTTGATTCTGTTGTGGTAACCACATTAGCCAGGCTAAAGTCTTCAACTCCCACTTGACGACTCAATCCTAAGTTAAAAACTTATGGGGCCCCTGATTGACACTGCCCGAAAAGATGACATGGACAGTAAAATTCGAGTCTGAACGTCTACGAGACAATAGAATTGCCAGGGACGAAGACTAAGACAATTCTAATTCACCATCATTAGCAGTACGTTCAATATGATTGACATTACCACTAAGTATTCGCAGAGTTTCTGAAAACACAAAAGGAAATGAGCAGATACTAGAAAACGAGGACAGTCAAACACTGTCACCACCTTGAAGGCCAGACGTGGAGAATTGGAGACGGGAGTCTCATCTTCCCACAAAACGGTGGTCACGCAGCAATGCAGTTCATCCCAAACATAACATCGAGACCTCACGCGACCTTGAACTTGACATCGGTAGTGAGAGCACGGCAATAAATCACTGGGGCCATGGGGATTTCAGTGAAACGCGAACTTGGGCCCAAATGGCTGAGCGAACGAGCAATCGAAGAAGACGAGAGAAGAATACCATTCAAGGACAAGAGCACCAGAGGCAGGAAGACAATCGATTTGAATGATGTCCCATAAAACACGATATAACCTGCTCCCTTATGGTAGCGGGAATAAATCTACATGTCACATTAGCACAGGGTGTTCGGAAACCAATGCAAGCACTCACCTTACTAGGAAGGTTCTGCAAAGTGGAAGCCTTGGAAGTAGAGCACGGTGGTCTGGCTTTCCATAGAGCAGCAGTCTTCGTACGAATCTCTGCTCTTTTCTGCACACAACGGGGGCAACAAGGGTCAGTACAAATACGGACAGAGTTTGCAAGCCGTCGTGATAATATTGATCGTCTTACCGTCGCCCCCTTGGTCCAGAATCGCGAAGATTTCTGGGAATTTATCCTACAAAGAACTGAGTTCCAATTCGGATGCAATTCGGACAGGACCAACCTTATATTCACGAATGAGGTCAACTGCCTTCTCGCTAAACTCCCAATAACAACCAGCCTTCCGTGAGTAGTCAATAACTTTCAAGCCCTTGGCCTCGAACTTGATGCTCAGTCCGAGATTGTTCTTTTGATGATCGGAGGTGAGAACCATGAAGCTTGATGTGATTTTGGAGAGCGCTCTGGGTGACATTCCGATTGTGGAAGCTGCTTTGAACGATGGCAAGTAGTGCTGTGAAACATGACCATCAACAATAATCTTGAACTTGTTATTCTCCATTTTGAAAGGAAGAACTACGAGATCATTTAGAAAGATAAATTGTGGTAGGGCATTGTGACATACTGCCAGAACAACAGACAAAGCGCTGTCAGTAGTTGAAGACACCTGAGCAGCCACACCATACGTGTGTTCGCCAAGGAAGAAAATGTTCGTTCCGTCAGGAAATTCCTCCGACAGAGGTGGAGCATCCTTCTCAAGGAACCTGGGATCTTCGAATGCAACTTCCGAGATGACCATCTGGACGGCTTGTTCCAGTCCTTTTTCGGGTCCTTTGTAGTCTTTAACCAATGCGCCTGATTCTAAGCGTTTCAAACCTGCACGAATGTGTAAAGAGCGAACGTCCATAAAGTACCAGCACGCACCTTTTAGCGGATGGACGTGCACCAGGACATCGACGTCATCAGTGATCACTCCACATCTCTTCGAATATAGTGTCTCAATCCGCTCAGCTTTGCCCTTCCAATGGCTCAAGCTCTGGTGGGAATGCGCATTGGAAACAACCTTCGCCGGAGTACCAGGCACGAGTACCAACTTCTCGTACTTGAACAATGAATCGGACACGGCCGTGACCAGCCCTTCTTGCAAGAAAGGCCAACCGATGAAAGTGCGTTTGCCAACCATTTCCTGGGCGATATCCTCTACCTTGCGGTTTTTGTGAGGATTTTGTATGTGAACTGCCATTGACTTGTTGCGGCTTTCGGAACCGTGTACATTGACACCGTGAAAGCCTAGTTGTGCTGTGTGGGGTAATGTACCCACAAAGGGAATCCAGCGAGGGCTTTTGCACCGAGGCATACACCTTCGCATAGTCCAGGGACGAGATGGAGTCCATCAAGAGTTGGTAGGTCGAAGGATTCCATCTTACATGTGCAACGATATATAGGAGGAAAGAAATCCGGTAACGATGAAGGATAGACTGTGGACTCTCCAGGACTGAAGATAAATTTGGTACTGGTTCCAAACCCACTGCGGCGGCGTTCCTCTGGGGTCAACCTATGTTCTCGAGCTGCACACATGGGACGATGACGAACTACAACCAAAAAGCGGAATTTGCTACTCACATTTCATTGCTCGTAACAGCCGCTGCTCATCAATAAAGGGAATCTTAACGATTGCTTCCCAGTCTTGCTTCTTTCCATTTAAGTCTTGCTCAAATTCAAAAGGGTTAAAGTTCAATATCGGTGAATTTGGATCGTACATCAGGTCCTATGGTTGATTAGTCTAATGCATGACACAGGCCACTGAACATACTTGATATGCTATCAGAATATGTTCCATGCTTGAAACGGGAGGACGCCCATCAGTTGTTCGAAAGGACGGAAAGGTTTACCCAGCTCGAACATGAACGACTTGTCACCAAGGTCGCGTAGATCTTGAAGAAGATGTGAACATAGCACAATGAAGACAGGGAATGTAAAAAGTACCAGATATCCGCGGGGCGTGATGGTAAGTGTAAAACCAGCCCCAGGAGGCGATCCCACTGTAATAGTAGTGCATAACCCATTGTAGACCCTCTGCATAGCGGTATATCAAGTCGTCCATCTCTTTAGGGTCATCATAGGAGATTCCAAGTTTCTCCTGCCGTGCAACCGGTTGGTCTGACGAACGGTATACAAGGCGGGGACGCACCTTGTAATATCCTCTCTTCCATTCGGACATTTTGTCATTGATGGATTGTTCATGTCGTGCGTCAAAACCCCCACCTTCTTCATCATCCACCACAGGGGCCTTGTCGAATTTCTTCAACGCTCGATCTACTGCAGCCCTACCTTCTTCTTCATCCTCTTCCTCCACATCTTCCCACTCCCCCCGTCTCCGTTAGCCTGCTCTGGATCAGTTTCTGCCAAGGGTTCGTCCAAAAATCCTGGGAGCCGCCATGTGACAATATTTTAATACTCTTCATCGTACTCATCCCATGTAACCGACAGATGCAACTCCTCCGCCAGGGTGCTGATGAACTTCCGTTCCCGAGCGGGAAACGTATTCGGCATTGTCAGGGCTGCAGTACGGTGCTGTGGAGGTTTCCTGCGGTTTTGCAATACAAACTGCTGTACTTGATCAAAAATGTCTCGTTGAGGGCGCGTAAGAACTAACATGGACTAATTGTTAGTTGTCGAGAGGAAGAATAGAAAACTGTACCAAGCTTAGCACGCTTGCGAGCAAGTTCCATTTCTTCTACGTGTTTGCTCCGCTTTCCTTTGAACCAATTCGAGTCCACATATTCTTTCTCGAACATCTCTCGCTCCCATATAGTCATTTCGTCCAGGACGATCTGCAGTCGCTTAGTATTAATGACCCCGCCCTCATATATGTAACCATCTGAAATGGTAAGCCAATGTGCGACGAAATGAAATTCAGGACTTAGCCGACGATGACAAGACCTTCTTGTACACATCAAACAAGCGTTCCAGTCCGTTCTCGTGGATGTGTAAATCTGGAAGATTAGGCAGAAAATCATTTCCGACAAAAACGGCCAGTAGAATGAAGTCATCGATGACTCTAGGCTATAATCAAATGTGAGAATATCTTCTATATTACGAAACCCGAGGTCCAGGTATTCCCGCATCAGCGAAAGATGCAGAAGGTAGACTCAAGTTGAGGTTCTCCAGACTTGCGCTGACGTTCAGTTAATTTGCCTATGCACAAAAACTACAAAATACCTGATGTTAGCCTTCTTCTTAGCAGCAGGCCCGAACTTTACTTCCTCTCGCAAGAGACAGAAGTGCGGATCATGACTCAGAAGGCCAAGCATGATGAGATCGGCATCAAGACCGTACAAACAATACCGCACGTTCGGGTTATAATCAGGCTGTGCTCTCAATAGTCGAATGTATTCCATGATCTTGTTTTCACCTTCACCTGGGCCAGAAGCTTTGCATAAGCCTATCGAAGACGACATTGTACTTTTGAATCGTATCTGTTGTTCCCGAGGTGACGTTCTTTCCGAGTCTGCTCCCTGTAATGATAGTATAAGCTCAAGACGCTCAATAAAGCAACAGCTTATTTAAACTCAAGAATTCTTGGTCTCCGAATAATTTTTGATGAAATTGACGCATTCACAGGTCTGATGAGAGTCCTGTAAGACAACCTATCATAATGCGTCATACTTGTGAAGCAACGTGGCGTGAGAGTCCTCCCGGACCACAACTCTCAAGTAAACACGAAACAACTAGGTCTTAGGTGAGAGAGCTTCGCTCATCAATATCATAGGGCTCTAAATATTCCACTGATCTCCCTCCTAAAAGGTGCAATCGCAAATGGTTGACGGTGCTCGCCTCATCCGGTCTGCAAAGTCTGGTAGTGATTGGACTTTCAACGATCTCATGGCATACAACATCACTGTCACGCCTCAGTCGCCTGAACAGTTTTTTCGTCAAAACCATGGAATGCTCTTGGAGGGTGCAGATCCATCCCTCCTTAATTCCAGCCTTGATGACGAGAATATCTCAGACGCCGTTTTCGAATATTTAGGCCATCTTGACCTGGCTACCAATGTCACTCGAGAAAGTTTCATTGACGCATTTGCTCAGAAAACTCTTCAGATACTCGGCTTCGTCGAACGTTGCTTAATCCTCACCGCACGTCATAATAACCCACTACGGATCTGTGGCGATAACCAGCGTGTTGCCGAAACAGATGTGTGTCTGCTCGATCCGCGATCGATGATCTTGCTTGTTTTGCAAGAGGACAAAATCGTATTCAGTAGGTCTTATCCGAACCACAAGTCATTGCAGAAGCGATTGCCGCGTATCAATACAACAATGAGAAACGGATCCTCAGATCACTTCCCCCCTTGATGCCATGACTATTCCGTGCATCACTATGGTTGGCACTCGACCTATCTTCTATCTCGTCCCTGTCACCGAAGCGCTCAGCAGTGCGGTTGCACTGGCCAGTATCCCGAAGCTAAAACAACGGTCGTGAAGTGTGTCACCTCTTTAGGGCAAAACCGTCAAATCAGCGAAGGCATGGAGACGCCGTAGTATAGGCGCGTTGCTTTTGAGCGTTTTCTCACATTCAGAGCACTTGTGAAGGAGCATTGGCAGATATTCGTTGTCTGACTTACGTCATGGGTGTGTCTCTCTAAAAATTCTTTCGTCCGAAATTTGACCTGAGTCTTCCAGCTGTTCGTGGTTTTACTGTAATGATTGGTTTCTTGATCCCACTTCTGTATGCACTGTAAAAACTAGACAATGTAATCAGACCTCAGTGCTCAGTCCCAGTGGGAACAGGTTGTGGGCAGAATCTGTTGAGATGCATGCTTGAGACAGAACACACTCGCACATCTCACTGGATATCTGGACTCATGGCACATTTTATATAAGGTGGTGTGCTCCCTTGTGTTTCTTTTGATGTCGAACCCTAAATTCTAGTTAGCTACACCTATACTGTAGGGTATTAAAAATGTTTTCTTCAATTAACAAAGAAAACATCTTTAATACCCTGCAATATATGTGGGTGAGCCATCAATTTGTGCAGTTTCTCATTCCTCTTATGGAGGGACTTCTTTGTCTTTGCGGCATAGCAGCATGGACTCCCATGGACTGGGTGAGCCATCAATCGGCGCGGTTTCTTATTCCTCTTATGGAGGGACTTCTTCATCTTCATGGCATAGCACCACACCACATCATGACGACCCCAGCCAAATTTCATACAGACTAGTTGAGCCATCAATTGGCACAGTTTTTTATTCCTCTCATGGAGGGACTTCTTCATCTTCATGGTGTAACACCACACCATATCATGACCGACCCCAGCCAAATTTTGTGAGCTATCATGATATTGGATTATGACAGATTTCTACACGAACAAACTTGTCATATCTGGGCCATCTACATGGACTGGGTGAGCCATCAATTAGCACGGTTTCTTATTCCTCTTGTTGCATACCCACCACTAGTAGCAAAACCTATGGTATTGAAAATGTTTTCTTTGTTAATGTGATTGCTTTACTCGGGCCGCTTAGAAGAAAATGTAGTTAGCTACACCTATACTGTAGGGTATTGAAAATATTTTCTTCAGTTAACAAAGAAAACATTTTTAATACCCTGCAATATAGCTGTACCTAACTTGCCTCTGAGGCAGAACTCTTAACATGAGCAGTTTTGAGGGTGCGCTGGGTGTGCTGGCCCCATCTAAGCAGCTCAAGGAAAGTAATTGCGTTAACAAAGAAAATATATCCAATATCCTACAGTACTATAGTCCTATGCGTATCTAACTCTTTCTGAGATAAACTCATCCTCGCCCCAACTGAGATGTAAGTCCCATCATTATCCATATTTTCATGTCGTGAATGTTGCTGTAGTACATTGTTCAGGGATACGCAATCAGATCTAAATTTTTGAAGTGCAGCCTTACCCAATGGTAGGGATTTTCCTCACCTGGCATGGTTATGGTCAATGGTTCATCGCCGATACACTCATTGCACTATTAGAACAGCATTTTCGCTTAGAACCGCATAAGGTACCATCAAAGCATACAATTAAATCAGCAATAACTGATCACTCCTAGATACATACCGTATCCCAGTCTATCTGATCTAATAACAATTGTCCAGATGCAGTTGCCTCAGATTTTGAGTGGGCTGCCGAAAAGAACCACTGCCGCAATCTTCTACTCCTTGTTGACACACATGCAGATGAAGAAACAGGGAACCTGGTTGCAGCAGGTGGGGTCACAAATTTGGTGTTCATTACACCATGGGAGGTGAGTTATCTGGCATATACGAGTAAAATTTCTAAAATTTCTCGATTGATGTTTGCAGCTGCTTGACAATTATGTTGGTAATTACTTCCATGACGCGTCAAAGGCAATTCAAACAGTGAATGTGGCTCGACACGACAAGCCATTTATTTGTGGATTGGTGCTGTGCACCTGTGGTCCCACAGGTCGGATCACGAAAAGTGTGACAATGCTCAAAATAATGGTAGACTTGTCAGTTACTTTGCATTTGGTATCCTGTAGATGTTAATGGGATACATCTACAGAAATGTCTTTGACTTCGTTCTTGTCTTCAGTGGCGTTTCCACCATAGACAACCTGGTTATTCATGCACTGAGTTGTTTCATCGAGAATGTCTTCATGTACCACATGAAGCCATGGGATGCACTCTTGCAATCGTTTGGTGAGGATCGACATGCCATTGACACATCTCCTGTTGTCCTGTGTTTTGCAGACATGATCGCGGAAGGGACATCCTATGAGCGCGTCGTCAAATGTCGCATGCTGGCACTCTCCAGTTTCGGTGATGCTCAACCATGGGGTTTGGATATGTATTGCTGCCCTCAGTGCGCAGGTCCATCTCAAAATATCCAATTCAATGCTTGCAGGCGGAAATTCTACAGATCTAGGTGGTTGCAGACAAAAATGAAGATTTATTGCCATCAATGCAAGACTTCGAAGGATGATATACCTGCGCCAAGTTGGGTTCATAGTTGTTGCATGGACAACCTATACCGTGTATGGTACAACTGGCCTTTGACAAACTTGCAGCTGAGCGAAATTGGTGTCAGCCATTGATCTACAGTGATTTGGGCCATTTGAATCGACAGAGATACCATGTACATGTAGTTACCTAGTATTTTGTGAATGAGTCCAGACCATCACGTACCACATGACAAGTTTATCATTTGTGATCCAGGGATGCCAATATGACGGTATTGTCTTTTCACTTAATACTTCCCAGTTGATTCCGGCGTGTCCGAGCGGGAAACGCCAGAAGTGGAGAAGGTTTTTCAATCATTAATTTAAACACCCCAAACTCAGCTCAGAGCTGAGTGCTGAGTATCTAAACATATGCTTTTAATCTACTGTCTCACGATCAAACTGCACAATCATGTCTACCCAGATGTATCTGATGTCAAAACCGGTTCTTATTGAAAGGATCAAAAGATCTGCTGAAGTTTGCGCGATAATTCTATCATCGCTGGTCATCGAGTATCAATTAAACCGGTGAAAGTTGAATGTAAAGTGGAAAGTCAACAGTCCAAATGTCAGATGTTACAGTTGTACGTGCCCCTATTCATTCTCCCTTTATTTTCTTACTTGTATATCATGTCACATGACTCCGACTCATATGCTCAATGCATCTGTACAAACACATGCCTTCCTTATTAGGATACGCAGTTACATTCTCACGGTTACCTGGTCTGTGCGCACATATCTACCTATATAAGCACAGTGTACTTGTAGTAGATTCTTTACTTTAATCTTACTGGATTTTACCTGGAATATCCTTCGCTTAGGTCTCCAACCTAAGTCGTCTTGAATTGTCTCTAAGTCTAAGCACTCCTTAGCCTTAGTCTCTATTCTCGCAGAACCTCTTAGACTTGTCTTTGAGGCTGAACCCTTGATCGTACTCAGAACGCGTTCCTTGTACTTTCACCTTGTCCTCTTCTGGACATTGTAGAACTCCCCAGCAGACCGGCTGTGTCTCTTCACTGTCGCTGGTGACGCCATCCCAGTTCGTAACAAAAGATTAAAGTCTAGTTGATCGTCGACTATCCAGTCTTCGACCCCGAAACCTGATTGCTTAGATAAGCAGATTAGCGTACGCTAAAACCGATTGTCAAGAGAAGCCCTCTGACAGAAGACAAGCCCTAATGGACAGCAAGACAGCGTGTGTAGGCATCGAGAAAGTATAACTCACCAGACGAATCGCCAAATATGATGGCCAAAGAATTTGAATACAAGATCGGCCAGCCAACCACTTTTGATGGAGATTGCGACAATTCTCGCGAATTTATCCAGTCATGCAATCTTCACTTCGACATCAACGAAAAGCTTTACACTACCGACAAGCAGAAGATCATTTTCATAACATCCTTTATGACCGAAAGGAATGCCAAATCCTGGAAAGAGCAATTCCTTGACCATGCTCAGTCAACCGACACCTCTGGACAAAAAGTTGGTTATGGGACAATGGTGGATTTTATGAAAAGCTTCAAAGAAGCCTTCGACCCAGTGGATACCAAAGGAACCGCACTTACGAAACTCAGGGACCTCAAACAAGGAAGTGGAGATCTTCACACCTACATTGCTGATTTCGAGGCACTTGCAGCCAAGGCTCATATCACCGATAATGCAACGAAGATCCAATTCTTCCAAGATGGCCTGAATTGGGGCATCCTTACAAAGCTTTTCGCACTAGGAGATGTCTCAGAAGTATTCTGAGACGTTGTGCTGCAATGCGTTTCCATTGACAATTCCCATCATCGCCTTCAAGCCATGAGGACATGTCATGCTCCACAACAGAAGAAGAAGAACTATGGAAATGCACGTTACATACCGAACCGTGATTCCAACACAATGGTCGTAGATCGAATCTCCGATATGGAGAGATCCGAATGCATGAAGAAGGGACAATGCTTCGGATGCAAGAAGACAGGACATCACATTCATAATTGTCCTGACAGAAAGAAGAAGACCCTGCTCTGACAAACCGAAGTCAAAGAAGAAGAAGACGAAGAAACTGTAAGGCGGATTGTTGAGGATTTTTAACTTGGAGAAACAAAGATTCGACGTATGTTTCTCCCAATGTATTACTAAGACTTGTACGCGCTGTAGGTGAAAGAAAAGAACTTTGTGTCCCTATCACCCTCCACTTGCGTACTCGCTTAAAATCCGTCGACACCACTGCCGTTATAGATTCAGGAGCGGCTGGAACATTTATTTCCGAGGAGTTTGTGAAACTCCATCAAATCACGCGACGAAAACTCAAAACACCGTTTCGAGTTACCACGGCGGATGGAACTCTTATTAAAGGTGGACCAATCACACACTATTGTCTCCTGGTGGTCAAAATTGATGAACGAACCATGTATGGAAAATTCAATATCACCAAACTAGGAAGAAGAGATCAAATCCTTCTGGGAATTCCGTGGTTACGCGCAATGAACCCAAGTATAGATTGGGCTGCTGAAACACTTGTCCTCTCCCAAACAGCGAAATCGGATGAAATTGAAATTGATATGGATACGGATCGAAAAAAGAATGGATTGCCCCCAGCCTTCGGATGTCATTCTAAGAAATGGCAACATTCCCGACTTCCGAAATCTCTCACTATCCCTTCTATTTCCAACGGTCCCGAACCAGAAGTACAAACACTGAGCACCATCAACCCTACACCTCGTGTACAATTACCACGAGCGGTATCACCAATTCCCCGCGCAGAAAAGTGCAAGAATGAATCCGAGCCCGAATATCGGACCGGCAAAGAACCTATTGAGCAACGGCCAATAGAAGAACAGAAGTATAGGAAAAGAAAAGCAGAAGAAGAAATCCCAGGACGAGATACCAATGTGCCGAAATTATCCAAATTCTATGTCCCCCCGAAAACTCTATCAGCTTCAATTGAGGAACACCCCGATGAAGAAGAACCTGTGCCCTCGTTGATTCCAACGGAGGATGATGACCAATTCGACACAATGCAAGATGTCTGGCACGCGCCAGAAGTACATGAAATTTCATCTTATGAACTCGGAGATGGAGAATTTCTTGTGGAATATGATGCTGATGGAGTTAGCATGAGAATCATAGAAGAAGTATCCATGGATACACCTCTCACGCAGGATGGAACTTCGCGACTTGAACAACTCCCCAACTATTCCACAATCCCCCTTCCTCCTCCAAAATATAGTAACAAAGCTCAGGAATTCGCCACGGATGAGAAGGAAAAGAAAAAGAAATTCTTCGAAGAATTGGTCCCGGACTATTTGCACGACTTTGCAGACGTCTTTGCTAAAGACGGATTAAACAAACTACCCCCTGAACGCCCTGGTATTGATCATCGGATCGATACTAAACCTGGTTTTATCCCCCGCACATCTAAGGTTTACCCGTTATCGGAAAAAGAATGCGCTGCCGTCAAAACGTTTATCAATGAAAACATTGCAAAAGGTTTGATCTCAGAATTGAAGTCACCCCAAGCCAGTGGCTTCTTCTTTGTGGGAAAGAAGAGTGGAGAATTGCGTCCCTGTCAAGATTATCGCTACATCAATGATTGGACAGTCAAGAACGCCTATCTGCTCCCACTTCCTATCTCCCTTGTCGCACGCCTTCACAATGCACAGTTCTTTACGAAAATGGATATCCGGTCCGGTTATAACAATATTCGCATCCATCCCGATGATCGCTGGAAAGCTGCTTTTACTACGGAATTCGGCCTCTTCGAACCGAATGTCATGTTCTTTGGCCTTTGTAATTCCCCGGCAACTTTCCAAGCATACATGAATCGTACCTTCCAGCAGGAAATCAATGAAGGATGGATGGTTATCTACATGGACGATATCCTGATTTTCTCTACAACTATGGCAGAACATCGTGAACGGACAAGACGGGTTTTGATGAAGATATGAAAGGAACATTTGTTCTTGAAACCGGAGAAATGTACCTTCGATGCAGAAGAAGTGGAATACCTTGGAATGATAATTCGCCCCGGACAAGTTGCTATGGATACCGCCAAGACCAGGGGAATCTCTGAATGGCCAGTCCCGAAATCCGTAAAAAGATGTTCGGTCATTCCTTGGTTTCTGCAACTTCTACCGCACGTTCATTTCCCATTACTCTGATATCGCTCGACCCCTTATCGAATTAACAAAGAAAGATAAGGCCTTCGATTGGTCAACCGACTGTATGGACACCTTCAACGAATTGAAACGGCGCTTCACATCCCAACTGGTACTCCGCAACCCTGATCCTTCCCGACAATTTGCTATTGCTACCGATGCCTTGCTCATAGCAACTGGCAGAATTCTCCTGCAGACTGATGAGAATGGTGTTTATCATCCATGTGCATATCTCTCACAGTCTTTGAACCCTGCAGAACGCAATTACCAGATCTTTGATCGGGAACTCCTTGCCGTAATCCGGGCATTGAATGAATGGCATCATTATCTTGAAGGAAACCCGCACCCTGTCTTGGTATTTACCGACCACAAGAACCTTCTGTACTTTTGAAGTGCACAGAAGCTTACCCGTCGCCAAGCACGTTGGCAGCTCATCTTGTCTATTTACGACATCAAACTGCATCACGTTGCAGGTACCAAATTGGCAGTACCTGATGCACTATCTCGCCGGCCTGACTACGACTCCGGCAAAGACGATAACGAGGACCAGACCCTCCTCCCTGACGCTCTATTCATTCGTCTTATCGATACTGATCTGAAGGATGTCTTATCATCTTCCGACCCCCTCGACGACCCTGTCTTCAAGATGGCGTCTGATGCCCTTGATGGCATGTGTCTTCCCCCTATGAAGTCGGCTCTCTCTGACTGGAAGATTGAGGAGAACATCCTCTATTTTAAGAATCGTGCCTATATTCCCCCGGCACATCGTCCCGATATCCTGAAACGGTATCATGATCATCCTACTGTGGGACATCCCGGTAGGTTCAAAACCGAAGAACTCGTCAAACGAGAAGCTTGGTGGCCCGCTATGGCTCTTATATTCGAAGATACGTCGAGGGTTGCGCCCTTTGTCAGCAAATGAAAACCGATACTCACCCCCTTCGTCCTCCCCTTGCCCCAATCCCCTCCTCTGCGACTCGGCCCTTTTCCCAGGTCTCTGTCAATCTTATCACTGACCTCCCTGTCTCTGGAGGCTTTGACAGTATCATGGTCGTGGTAGACCATGGCCTTACAAAGGGGGTAATTATTATCCCTTGTTTGAAAACCATCACTTCCGAAGGTGTTGCTAAACTATTCTTGAAACACGTCTACCGACGATTTGGACTCCATGACAAAGTCATCTCAGATCGAGGTCCGCAATTCCTATCACGCTTCTCTAAGGAGCTCGCCCGATTCTCGACTACGTCATCGCTCCGTCTACGGCTTATCACCCGCAGACTGATGGTCAAACTGAAAGGCTAAATCACCGCAGACTGATGGTCAAACTGAAAGGCTAAATCAAGAACTTGAAACATATCTATGCATCTATTGTCGCAACAACCCTGAAGATTGGGTAGAACATCTACCAATTGCCGAATTCATTCACAATCACCGAAAACACGATGCAAGGAATGCATCACCCTTCTATCTCATGATGGGATACGAACCATGTGCCATCCCTCACCTGATTCCCGATTCATCAGTCCCTACAGTAGAAGATCGAGTATGATCCCTGCAGAAGATCCGAGAAGAAGCAATTGCCTGTCATAATATTGCAATGCAGACACTGGCCGAATGATCCCGAGGAGATAAGTACACTCCATGGAAAATCAGAGATAAGGTTTGGCTATCTGCCGCTAATCTTAGGCTCAAACTCCCATCAAGGAAACTCGCGCCAAAATGATACGGACCTTTCCCGATCACCAATGTCCTATCACCCATCACATTCACACTCAAACTCCCTCCACAGTGGAAAATTCATCCCACGTTCCATGCTTCTGTCTTATCGTCCTATAGCGAAACGGACATACACGGACCGAACTTCCTCAAACCACCACCTGACATCATCGAAGAAGAAGAAGAATATGAAGTAGAAGCAATTCTGTCCCATAAAGGAACCGGCACTCGCCGACGCTATCTTGTTTCCTGGAAAGGATACTCATCGGAAGATAATGAATGGCTCCCAGAAAAGAACTTGAAGAACTCCGCTCAAATTTTGAATGCTTATAAGAAGCAACACACCCTCTGATTATCCTTCAGTCAATCAACTCGCACTAGCACTTGATCAACTAAACACCGTTTCAAATGTCTTTCCCCACTGCCTACATCACTCCTGTCACCGTTGCCAACAATGACTCCGACTCTGATGCTGAAAACTACGGAACCCTTACCACCGAAATCGACAACACCTCCTACATCGAAGCCACCCTTCTATGTGAAGGACACGCCCTTGAAATTGAAAGAATCCTCACAGAAAGAGGTGCCTTCCTGGCCCTCCTCCTCGTCAACATTATTCGTACCGCCGCCCTCATCAAAGCCACAGCCAACGAAACCACTGACACTACATATCGTCAACGCTTTTTACATCTTCAAAAACGCATTCATTCTTATGCTATGTTGTTGCTTCCCGGTTCTTTTAAAAGCGATGTTGAAGAAGCTATTCACATCATGGCCGAACGTCGAGCAGGCAATGCTCGACCTCCCTCTCTGCAGGAAGATACGCCACTTCCTATTCCAGCACCCTCTTCTTCGCGCATGTATTCTAGTGTTGACGCCCTTGCTGGCTTATGCACTGCTGTCCAAGAGATCGGGCAGCTCACCAACGCGGTCGTCGAAACCATCCAGCAATCAGTCGCTGAAACCAGAGCAGCCAGAAACTTAGTCGAAGAAGCCATCACTGATCTACAACAAACACAAACCGACCTCGCTTCCCCCTGAACCCCATCTCCTATCAAACAATGACTTCACCATCTCCCGTCATAGTCTCTCATGACCATCCTGCATGGCTATACGAGCCTTGTACAGAAGAACAGTGTGAAGCTGCAAAAAGATTAGGGATTCCTATTGCTGAATTAATAGCACTCGGTCCTCGACTTCACGACCTTCACATCCACCCTCCCATGTCTATCCCATCATCATTTGGTCCAATGGATCCTGTCTCGCCAGTCTTAGTAAAAGACTTAGGCACCACCTCTCCTTCCTCCTCTAACGAACTTCTTGCGGTTGCTGAACGAGGAACCACTCCTGACCTCCCCACATCCGCGTACACTCTAACCAGCAAGCAACAGGCACAGCTTCGACGTGACAATGCCTTCACCTTAAAACGCATGACACGACAGAAAGGGAAGAAGCGTGCTAGATCCATCAGTCCTAAACCCGTTATCTCACCATCACCATTATGCATGTCCACTTCCAACACTGATGAAAACATGAAATGCCGATTCTGTGGCATCGTTGGACATCGGCAAAAGAATTGTCTCGACTATCAATGCCAAATCTGTCTGCGACATGCTCCTACCCATCTGTCCATTTACTGCCCCAGCGTCTTGGGGAACCCCCGTTTACGCTTACCTGGAAGGACGATGGATTTTATAATGCACTGTGCAGGTGGGAACAGTATCTTATTAACCATCAACGACGAAAAGAAGGTCGATGGGCAAGGACTGTAGCAGAGGAGGAAGCGGCTTATATGTTAGGAGGAAGTGCCGCTGATGAAGATGTCGCTAACTATGACAACTATGATCCCGTCTATGACGACAATAGAGATGTTTGAAAGTCGGTGACTTTAAATGTAATAAGGGGGTAATGTTACAGTTGTACGTGCCCCTATTCATTCTCCCTTTATTTTCTTACTTGTATATCATGTCACATGACTCCGACTCATATGCTCAATGCATCTGTACAAACACATGCCTTCCTTATTAGGATACGCAGTTACATTCTCACGGTTACCTGGTCTGTGCGCACATATCTACCTATATAAGCACAGTGTACTTGTAGTAGATTCTTTACTTTAATCTTACTGGATTTTACCTGGAATATCCTTCGCTTAGGTCTCCAACCTAAGTCGTCTTGAATTGTCTCTAAGTCTAAGCACTCCTTAGCCTTAGTCTCTATTCTCGCAGAACCTCTTAGACTTGTCTTTGAGGCTGAACCCTTGATCGTACTCAGAACGCGTTCCTTGTACTTTCACCTTGTCCTCTTCTGGACATTGTAGAACTCCCCAGCAGACCGGCTGTGTCTCTTCACTGTCGCTGGTGACGCCATCCCAGTTCGTAACATCAGAAATTCCATATTAATGATTCTAGATGCTGACTACATATATGTAGATGGTTGTACCAGCAAACTGTGCCCAGCCACTACTCATACTATTGCACCAACACAATGTGTATGTTCAGATGATCATGAATAGTCTGCCAATCGTGCAGGAGGATTGGATGGATCCACAAGATCTAGAGGTATACGTGAGTGTAGCTGCATACCTCAGAGATGTCATCCTTGCATTCAAGGAGGAATGGGAGGATGACAGATATAAGACCAAATTTCACTCAGTGTGACTAGAGTTTCATATCGCGATGGTACTTACAGGAGGCACGTTCAACGATAGAAATGTGCGGAAGATGCAAAAGAAGTTTAATGTCACTTGGGATCACTTTGCTCAGCATGTGGAGGTGACTGATGTCATGAAATGTGAGCATAGTCCTGGACACTTGTCCGTTACACAGCTGATTATCTACTACCTCAGTCAATGGCAAGGTGAAGGAATACCATAAATTAATCTGCTACAAGGACGAGAATATGTGTGGTCTGGATGATTATCCAGGCGTTGACCATGGGACAGGGTCATTGGATATGATAGAGAGATTTATCAAAGCTAAGGAAACTTCATGGGCAGCCAAGAAAGAGGCTGCTACAAGTGCGAAACCAGAGGCACCAGTAGAAAAAGGAAATGGAAAGCAGGGTATTCATGATGCACATGAGGTGAGTGTTAAGACCGTACTCAAAGGTAGAGAGATCCGAAGGGCTTTGGCCTCAGTTCGTGCACTGTGCCCCTTTCTCGAGTAATGCCCCTTATTTCAGGGAGAAGTTATTCGTCTGAAGATCTGGAAGGAGTTGCGTAATGGATCCAGGCGTCCGAAGGTATCAGATATGATATGTCCGAAGGTTATTTGGAACGTAAGAATAGAACAAAGATTAAGGCTAGCTTCGGAATGAGTTCCTAACTAGAAACTAACGGAGGTAGACTATCCGAAGATAGAGTCGGAGATATAGACTATAGGAATCAATCCTAAGTCTCGGAAGGTGACTTAGAGCAGAAAGTGGCTTAAGTCCGGAGGAAGCAGAATGAGTAGAATCTAAGATGATATTTGAACTAAGGTTCTACGGAGATTTACAAGTGGTTTATATACTGTAAGTATCTGAGACGGATAATCAACAGGTCCGGGACCGAGGGCTATGTATGAAGTGTAATGGAAGTCTATTAGTTAATGCACAGCGGATCAGTAAGCACGAATTGGAAATGAACACAGGTAACAGATCAGTGACGTAGGAGGGAAATATACATAGCCAGAATACCGGAAACAGGAGGAATGACGAAAGGAGATAGACATGGATATACACAAGGGAGTTAAGGTGCGAGAAGTGAGCACATTTGGATGGGTGGTCCGGACAGGATCTGTGGACCGGACGGATATGGAATCGATCGGATCTGATCGGATATGGTCGGATCTGAGATTAGAAGTATGGTATATGACAGTGAGCGACTCAATGATGTCACAATCAATGTAATAATGAGGTGAATGCACTTCCCATTGAATAGGAGCCCGCAGAGAGTGTGAATGGTGAGGAACGCCCTGATGAAAATGCGATGACGAGTCAGAGTCATAATATTGTGAAAGCATCGGCAGTAGGTAGCTCCATAAGATCCAGAAATAAAGAGGCTCATTGTGCCAACACTGAAGAAGATGGGTGCCATTGGGAGAGAGCACGCACTTTCAAAGGAGGAGAAACAGGACAAATTGACTATGTCGTCGAGCCATAAGCGTCTCAGTGATGGTCCAAAGGTTTCAGATGGAGTCCGAGTTAAACAATGGGATCCCAGAAATTTATCACGCAAGGATAGACAGAAATGGATGGTCCAGATTGCAGCAGAAATGCATCCCAACACTGGTGATAGATGCGTCGAACAATGGGTAAGTGTTATAATGATTTGCACAAATTGAAAGGTCTCATCCACGATTTAGGTTATCTCTGAGCTACACATACCAACGTCTAAGGACCACAGGTGCAATCTGATGACACAGGGATGCATTGAAGGAAATGGGGTTACTGTCACCACAAGTCTTCTTGCCTGGATGATAGAAAGATATTGGATTCTCGTTGGCTTGCCACTAGATGAACACCTCAATGGCCAGATCATCCTGCAATCACCAGATCAATATGAAAATATGCAAGAGCATGACTACTATGAGGTGTATGGCATAGAACGCCTGTACGCCACATTAGTCAATGCAGAAGAGAGTCCTGGACATCTTATTAATCTTGCACATGCACTAGGTAGGGCTGCAAAAGAGACCAATATGTTGTCCAAGTCCAAACCAGACACACTGGCCTTGGATCCCTTACCCCCACAATGTTTTCTCGCCCTCAGACTCCACACAGACAGGGAATGTCTATGGATAATGATGTACAGTCTATAATTGACAGCTCAACCGAATCCACAGATGCAGACGAACATGATCAATCAGTGTCTGGTCATGCAAGCATGGAGAATGAGCAGGCATGCTCCAACTCAAAGAACTACAAGACTCTGCAATCAAGGATTATCCAGTGGAGTAAGTTTAATTGTGCCAGTAGCTCCTTAATAGTTATTTCAATGCTTTCAATTTCAAGTGTTTGCCGGGAACACAGGGTATTCATGGAATTGATAGATTCCTACCCTGGACTTTTAGACCATCTAACAAATGGTGATGAAGAGGATATAATTCACATGGGCGAACTAGTAAGTTCTTAATATATAGTGTCACCATAATAATCACCTTCTGATAGATGGGCAAAGGGCCTCTGGTGCGTGAGGCGACAACACCAAGACTCTTAAATCTGCCATCGTCAAATGGCTTGTTCCTAGGGGCAGGCACTTATACCACCTCTCTCCAAAATATTAAGTCTGACCGTGGTGTCAATCATAAGTGACCGCGCATTGCTCTGCCCGGCAGGCCTTGACTGGTCAAATGCAGAGTAAGCACTTTTATCGTTCAATCACCTAAGCATCAATCACTTGCCAGAACAAGCAGAGCCTCAAAAGAGGTGAAACTGCTGTCCATGGTGACCAGTGGCAATATTTCTGTATGCTGGTATGTCTATAATCCCAAGATCCTTGGACTGGTTTACTAAGGAGCAAGATACTTATCTTCATAAGTTCTTTGTCAACAATAAAATCACCACTCCTTATATACATGTATCGACAGGGTTTTAAGCACGTCTTCACGTCTCCAAGCTCCGTCAATAAGGAGCCAAAAGCTATGTGCTCTGGAAATGCATATCTCTATGGCATGAAGTCTGTGACTAAAGGTCCTTTGCTTGTATTGCCATGCAGGAGCATCCTATAGTGGGTGCACTGTGAATAATTGCCAGATGCTCAAGGACATATTGACGAGGTTTGCAACCATTGCAGAGGCGGTGCAGTGTATCCTGGGATAGCCAGGATGAACGGTGGAGGATCCCAGCAGGCACTGCAGAGGAAGCAAGGTATATTTGGTAATACTATAATTAGAACATTGGTGATGCTGGGTCTATGAGATAGGTTTCATCTAACATAATAATACCATCTGACTGACCTTTAATACTACCGAAAAGTAATGCCTGAGGTGTGAATGGTGGTGGTCTCAGCTGCAGTTGGAGTGGCTGGAATGGCAGCAACAGGCTTATACGAGGCACTTCCCAAGATGTCGTCAGGATCGACTGTATCTGTGATGTGACACCATTGGTCCTCAATGCCTAGTGCATAAGTAACCTCACACTTCCACGCAAAGTAGGTATCAGGTCCAGTCAGCTCTGGTATATGGTCCAACTTCCCCATGTTGAAGGAAGACAGCGGCAGAAGATAGCGAGTTGATAAAACAGTTGGGCGTATCAGTCGTAGCTTAGAAGATTTTGCTAGAAATCACAGCTCATAACCTGTTAGAAGCTAACACACAGAACACACTCAGTGTTGGGAGACAACAACTTGACATTATAAGTACCTAACACACAGAACATGCTAGAAAGAGTATTATAAGAGACGGCGGGACAATGAGAGAACAAATAACATACCTCAGTGTTGGGAGACAACAACTGAGGTATGAGGAACTGAGGTGAAGTGTATTATGTGAGAAGAATGCATGTGATAAAGTAGGAAAAGGAAATGTGCCATGGACGATGACGATGATGATGACTATGACTAGGGAACTGCATGGGCACGGGTAACCCGCGTGGGTCATGGGTATGGGTACCACTGGGGTACAGGTATGGGTCTAAGGTAGCGATACTGTGTGGGTGAGAATAAGAGCAAGTTAGAAACAAAAATGATGAAAAAGCGAACCTGACACTCACCAGGCCTAGGGAGGTACACAGCAAGTGTAGAGATAGTAGTAAGACCTCCTGGGAGTGTAAAACACCATTGATGATCAAAACACTAAAGGGGGAGTGATGTGGATGAAAACAGGACGAGTTAGAGATAGATAGGTTCAGTAGGGGAATAAACCACTTACCTTGGCACCAGGGAGACCCACATCAGTAAATCATGAGTTTACTTATTCCTTACATATTTCAAACTTTTGCCACTTATTTCGAATGGACCTACTTTTTTTCTGAAATTTGACAAGTGCTTTAAAATTGAGTATTCCAATATATTTGTTGGGCCTGAGAGACAATTTAAGTTTTATTGCATAAGACCAACAATTAGTGACTAGGATGAAGCTCGAGTGACACATTAACACTGATGATTTTCTTTCTTAAATATTGTCTGGAGGTACTATCTTGCAATTTAAGAGTCCAATAATTTCATAGCACGCATTTATAATGATGGCTAACAGATCCTGGTAGTTACGTTGGGACCAGGTGGTAATTCAAGAAAAATAAGTAGATTCATTTGAAATAAGTGGGAAAAGTTTGAAATATGTAAGGAATAAGTAAACTCATGATTTACTGATGCAGGGCGACATAAATTGAGCCAGAAGGGTCAGAATAGAATACAACACACCTATAAATGTTGGTACAGAAAGTTTGGGGACATTCTGAAGAGGTGTGGTTGAGTTAGAGCAAAAATATATGATTATGGGTGATGTTGCAGTGCGGCTGATACACATATGGCAACGATCGATGTGTGCACACTGCACATAACACCTTTACTGTCAATTTTCGCTCTAACCCAACCACACCTCTTCAGTATGTCCCAAAACTTTCTGTACTAACATTTATAGGTGTGTTGTATTCTATTCTGACCCTTCTGGCTCAATTTATGTCGCCCTGGGTCTCCCTGGTGCCAAGGTAAGTGGTTTATTCCTCTACTGAACCTATCTATCTCTAACTCGTCCTTTTTTCATCCACATCACTCCCCATCTAGTGTTTTGATCATCAATGGTGTTTTACACTCCCAGGAGGTCTTACTACTATCTCTACACTTGCTGTGTACCTCCCTAGGCCTGGTGAGTGTCAGGTTCGCTTTTTCATCATTTTTGTTTCTAACTTGCTCTTATTCTCACCCACACACTTCTTGGTATATCTATTTACTTACAGGAAGTTATCACACCATTTAGCCTACCTGTGCTGCCCCTCTAGGTCCTCTGGTAAGTCTCTCTTCGATTGTTCGTGTTTTCAGTCCTTTTCCTTGATATGCCTCTGCTGATCATATTCCTGCCCACTGTGATATCTCAAATGACTCTCACAGAGTCATAACACTCTCGTCTAGCACCGCTTGTATTTTCATTGGTGAGCAGTTATCATCATTTTTGTATCATCCACAGTCAACCTCATAGTTTTTTTCGCATTTTTTCAACTCTAGTACTATATACTGACTTCACCTTTAATGTTACACGCTCTTAGGGCATCTCTGAACGATTTTGTGATGCTCAGGCCCATATATACCTCTTTCTCACTCCTCCTACCCCCCATTTACTCCTCAGAATGACCTTCCTAGCCAGCAGGAGACTGTGTTTCGCATTTTTTACTATCTTAACATCATCTTATGATTAAATAGAGTATTTCCGACCAGGAGCAAATGTTCCTTGGCGCATGGATGAGGTAGGGGAACCATCTTACCCTCAGAGTCTCCACACATTAGTTCACACTTGATCTTGTACATTGATGGCTTAAAAATGCGATTGAAATGTTATTAAATTGTATATTCAGTGGTATTGCAAAAAAAAACTAAATAAAAACCACTGAAAAGTTGTAATAATCGAGCTCGCTGTTGACCACAGCGAGCACAAGGGTTTTGGTAACGTGTGGCGCGAGTGTTTACCCGTCTTTGTTACCGATGCGTGTGAACTATTTACAGTGGGGATTTTGCTGGTGTGCACCGCCGGTGTTCCTTATGAAAAGAACATAATCATAATTAAATAGCTTAGGCTAAGGGGCTTCCTGGACATTTCAGTACAGGGATTGATAATGTCCGTCGTCTATATTACACAGATTATGGACATTGTGAACACTACCGGAGCATATATACCATGGTGCAAATTTTCACAGTACAGTGATGTATATTCCACTCTACATTTGCGATACCCTGTTCCAGAGAATGTCTTCCAGAATATCCAGACAAGGATATTACTGGGGCCGCACCCTGGCCGGCCCTGGACCATAACTCGCAAACACCAAAACAAGCAACGAACCCACAACAATGCCGAGCGTAATGAGGGACGCAATCATTAACGGTGCGGATGGCTTGAAGTCTATGGCGACACCTGAGAGAAATCCGAGAATGGAACCCGCAACACTGCCGGTAATTCTATGAGACGCAAGCAATCATAATCAGAGTTTGCTCACCTAAGTACACAAAAAGAAGTCGGTATGCCTGTAATGACGATAAACATCTTTGTCTTTTGTCGCAGGTAATGTGACTGTGAAGTTGGCAAGGTCAGGCTCAGGCTACAGAAAGATGGTGTAAATCGAACCGCGAAGTCCATGGACCTCATTCTCTCGCCAAAATGTTGCACCATCGTGCCCGCGAATATACAACCAACACCGAAAAGTAAAGAGCAGGAGCACAGAGTTTGTGAGGTCTCCGTTGTACCTAGACCAGGAATGGCAAGGATGGCGATGTCCATGGCCATAGAAACTCCTGCCTGTCAGAGCAAAAATAAGTAGGGAGGTATTCTCCTTTGCGTAGCACTTACCAGAGTGATTTGACTTTTCGCTTGACTGCTGAAATCGTCGATAAATGAATTCACTTCCACTCCATTTAGGACACCATCAACGGAAGTACGCCTGATGCGACCAATCGTAATCGGTATGCACAACATCATAGCTGCAGCGTTGCCCATGAAAACAAGAATTTTACATGACCTGTGCTTCTCTCTCACCGCATGATTTCGAATAAGGCGAGCTTCAGGTTGGTTGTGGCGGTGCAAAAACTGGTGGTGCCCTACAGTCTGGTAAATTAGTAACGTTCGATTATGAGAAATCCACGTACGTAGGATATACAATATTCTGCCTATTAGAAGGGAAATCAGTATTCGAAAAGCCCAGTTTTCTTAGGCTCACGCACAGCAGAACACAGCGCCAGTTTCCTCTATGGTCTCATTATCGGCAAGGCCTTCTGTTTCTCCATCGTCAGGATGACATGCCGGGGAGACGCAAGCACGTACCAATAATGGCCAAATGTGTGCCAATCTGGTTCATCTGATCAAGAGTCCAAAACATCGAAGCGGCAGAGGATTGACCCAAAGTTGTAGCCTCTGTGTTTTTTGCTCAGGTGATTCTCTGACAGTCGCTGCAGCCGTATAGGACTTACCTCCGATGTAGCAGACAACTTCTCTCCGTATGCATCTTACTTGTGAGCTTTCCATTCGGAACTGATGCGGAAAAAATTCAAAGTGTTTCCTGACGAACAGTAAGAACGCTCAATCAATCAAGGCGACATCCTTGGGCGACGGCTCACCAATACTGAGCCTCGAGTTCAAGTCCTGTGTGACCAAAATCAAACTTAGAGAAAAGGAAAGACAAAGGCGGTATACTTTTATGTCTCCATTCGCTTGGTTGGATACATTCTCCGAATAGCAATTCGCCATTCAGATCCTCCAACCAAGCAATGACTTGCTTGTCTGGAACCACATAATAGTACTGAAATCGTTCTTCTCCCATGAAAATAGTTGGGAGAACGACCAGTATCCACTCATCTTTGTTCGCTGCGGTTCGCGAGGCATCAATAAAATCTTCGAGACTGTGTAGATCCAGATAACGCCTTAGATTCGTCGGTGTAAGCGCGTTCTAAATTTACATCGTGTGAGCGCATCACCTATACGGCCGGCTGGCACTCACCTTTGTATTGTGATGATAGTAAGTACCACCCAACGGGTGAACCAACTCCTGCCAGTTGCCGTACATTGCGGGCCTATTTATAGCGTCAAATTGAGGCCAACCATCGAGTATTGAGTAGCAACAAAGGCGACCCACCCAGGCTTGTCGATTTCCTTCATACGGACCGAGGTATTTTCATATTCATCTGCGCTTATGATATGAAGAAAACGTTATTTGACTTGAAGTATTAGCTAACAGGTACTCACAGCATTACCACTTCAGCGTACCGTGGAAGCTGCGTGGGCCAGATACCGATACCACGTTCAAGCAACTTCGCCACTTGCTGTTGAGAGCCTCTCGCCTAAAGTGTGACAGCCGCCTTAGAACTGTGCGCGTCAAAAAAATTCAGCGTACCATGTTTTCCAGCTTGTAAGCTTGTCAAGCGGTCGTTGCGTCGTGGTTGAGTGTAGTACTAGTGCTAGTAGTACGTTAAAGATGACTTCTTGCACTGCCAGTGCTTGGTATTGCCTTTTTTGGAATTTTGGTCAGGGTGCTCACTGTCTCCAACCCCGCTGAGCGACAAATACTACAGTGTAGTGGGATGTGTTCTATGTGTATATACAATACCTGAGAGTTAGCACGGTAGTTGAGTACCCGCCACAACGAAAAGATAGTAGCCCAATATTATGTCTACCATATGTAAAGTCGCCCGCAAAAGCAATTCCCTACACCCGAGTTCCAGTTGCACTCCATTTTCTCCTAACTTGATCTGTTCCCAACCAAGGTAGTAATGCAGAATTGAGGAGTGAAAAATGAATAGCAATATTTCCTGCACTGGCCCTCTGAAACTACCGTAACTTCGCCCAGGTGTTTGCCTAAAGGGAGAAAAAAGAAAGTAAGGAGCGTGACGTTGAAAGAGACGCGAGGAGGTGTACCATCGGAAAGGAATGGATTGCTATTGTCTGGCAAATAACCTGGCGCATGGTGTGGCAGGAGAATAGATAGACAACAGAAAAGATGGTTTCATTCGATATGCAACAAAGCAGGTCGTGAGCGGCATCGTAAGTGTTCTTTTAAATGAAGATGCCATTTGCTGGGATACTTGGTACATGTATGCCGGTAGAGGTGCTGGGGGACATTCTGAGTATTGAAGCTCAGCTGAGCCATGTTAAGGACGCCACTAGGTGCGAGATTGAGAGATTGATTGCCGTATGGGATGACAGAGACGGGGGTGGGAGTCGTGGAACCAGCAATCCAGGGAAGCCCGCCATTACAACGAATAGTAGAGGTGCGAGGGTTGCCCATGTCCGGAGAGCGAAGGGCAAAAGGACTGGAACGATTTGAGGAGGGCGAACGCAGAAGGTGGCTGAGAAATAGGGCTGCTTGTAATCGCAGAACTCTTGTCAGACAGCCCCTAGAATCGGCAACCGGATCAAAAGACGTACCAGACATTGACTGAATATCGAAATCAGCATCAGGGCTAACAGCCGTCAACTCCTTCATGATCATCTACTGCTCCGTGACCGACAGCAACCATCCAGCAGACTTCAATCCGTCAGAAACATACGCGATATTGCGCATGCCAGAGCAAATTACGGTAAGCAAGATATTGGAGCAGTAGTTCTCCACCAAGCACTTCCTGGTCGGCTGGGATAGTAGACATGCCCTTCTAAAACCCGATAGGATGTTGTAGAATCATCACTGGGGGAGGCGACATTGGCGTTGAAATCGTTCGGGAGAGGACAACTCTGAGGAAGAGCACGTAGGTGTCCTATATCTAGCACCGTTCATTCCGCCTGGATCTCCTGTGCCCTGTTTACAAGCATGGTAAACGAAGAACTTAGAAGATCGACTGAAAAATGAAACATACCTCTTTGCATATGCAACAGAAGAGGCTGGAAGAGAGGTCTTTCCAGGGGAGACCTACCATGATAACGAAGCTTATAGTTTTTTTTTGTTTCATCATCAATAAAGAGAAGTATTAGGATTTTGGCGGATGGGAAAAAACGGCGGAGATGGGAACTTGGACTCAAAACGATTGAAATTCCGACTCGAAATCAATATTACATAATCAATATTCAATAGTTATCAAAGACATGATGATCATAATGGCGGGATCACGCTGGCGAGTCATTTCATGTCATAGTGAACTCTGTTTATAAAGTCTGGCTAATGTTGGAAGTTTTTGTACGGCATTTCAATCCATTAAAATGGCCTAACGACGCAGGCCAATTATAACCCATTCTTATACAGTTGAAGCCCTCTTGACCCATACCCCCTCAGTTCCTGCTCCAGGGTATGGGTTTTGGGAGAGTATGGCCTTAGAGGATGTTACTAAAAATAGGACGAGAAAATCAATTAAAATTCTGAAAAAATTTGTACTGTATATACTTGGGCATTTTCAAGGTGGCGTGAATCATATACAAGTAGAATAATCAGTGAGATGGGTGGCTGACATTGACCTAGATTCCTCTAAATGTATTTCATGTCTGAAAGAGGCCAAAATTGCTTCAAGCTTGTGTGCAATTGGATCATCGAGATGTTCAATATACCTGTTGATGACAGATGCTGCCTGAAACACCTCATGATGTGTTGGGCAGGGTTCAAGTGGTGAGTCATCCTCAATATCATCATCCCCACCATTAATGGGCCCTTCTTCCTGCGCATTTCTCGCCACCAACACAGCCCGACAGATGTCTTCATTGCTCACCTCATCCATCATCTGTGACTCCTCGGGTGGGTTGAGCAGGGCCTTAATGTCCATTCTATTCTTGGGCTGAAGCACACCAGTTGCTTGCAGATCATCAAGAGCATTTCTGACCTCATTCTTGGCATTTGAAACAGGATTTTGATCAGCAACATTGATGTTACAAAGTGAAGTGACGAGACTGGAACTATGGGCTGGGCTGGTACAGGAGGGTCCATGGTAGGCAGGATACCTGCTTTATGCCAGCAGTGCCTGATAGTTGTAGTGTTCACCTCTCACCAGGCAACATCAGCAAGCCGCATGGCTTGTAGTTGGTTGATGTCATAGATTTCGGAGGGAGTGATACCTGCCTCGTAATGGTTGATTGCGCGTTGGATGTATTTTGCACCATAATGAGCCTTGAAGCATCAAATTATACCTTGATTCATTGGTTGAACATGTGCTGTGAGATTTGGTTCGAAATTCTCAAACTGGATGTTCTGAAGACCATCAGGGACAATATGACCAGAGAAGTTGTCTTGTAGAAGAAGGACCTTGCGGTTTTTCGCTCCTAAATCACGGTCCCATTGCTGAAGCCACTCTTGATATAGCGCTGATGTCATCCAAGCCTTTGCATTGTTCCAGTAGTAGAAATCAAGCTGTGCACCCATTTTTTTTGGAAGGCTCGAGGCTTCATTGCTTTCCCAATGATAAGGGGTGGCAGTTTCTCAGATCTGTCTGCATTCAATGTGACGACATAGGTCAGTCTAACCTTTCTGCCTTTGACCCCTGAAAACTTCTTGTCAGCAAGACCTCGATCGGGAGGCATCCTGTCTCTCAAATGAGTCTGATTAAAACCAAGAGAATGAATATGGTACGCACCCATAGAACAATCCAGTCTCATCCATGTTGAATATGTCTCGCAGCTCATAACCATGCTTCTTAATGAGTTCTCGGATATGTTGTTGCTCCCTTTTGGCCATTTCTGAATCCACTGATGCAGCTTCACCATGATGTTTGAATTGCTTCAAGCTGTTCCTTACTTTGAAGCAAGCTAACCAACCATCGCTTAAGTTGAGGTGCTCATCTGTTGGGATGCCCACTAGGTCCGCAAATTTTGTCTATTTCTGGTGCAGTACCTCCCCAGTAAGAAGGAGGTTATCTGACATTGCTTTCGACACCCAAAGGTCTATCATTTCGGTCACTTCTGGGTGCTGTGTTTGACGAGCCTGTTTCTTCACATGCGCTGTGATGCCTGTATGCTCCCATTCTTCTTGCCACTTTGCTTACTCCTTGACCCATGCAGAGACTAGGGACTGCTTGATTTTGAGGTTCGGATATACTGCATCAAAGTGTTTTGCAGTTTTGGACTGATTTTCACCATTAGCATGGTACCAGTCCAAAATTTTGATGTGTTGTGCAAGTGTTGCATTCTACTTCTTGGTGAAAACTGGTAAGTGACTGTCTTTTTTCTTATTAGGTTCTCTGTGCAAGCATTCTGGCTCTTTGATCTAATCAGTTCCTGCAGCAGGCATTAAAAGTACCATACATACTTTTCCGTTTGCTCCCTACCACCTTGGTGAGGTCACCTGCAGCCTCCCGTAAATTCCTCACGGCACCCTTCTGCACCTCATCCAGTCTCTCAAAGCCCCTCTCGTAGTCTGAGGCATCCTCAAGAACATCCAGGGCCTGCTGTTCATCCAACAGATTGGCATCATGGTCAAGCCAATTCTCATCTTGTAACGAAATTGACTTCCTTGCAGCTAGTTGAGCCTGAAGAGTCTCTTTCCTCACTTTGACTCGATTTTTGAGGACTTTCAGCCTTTTTTTGAGGACTTCAAGTGGCTTTAATGCCATAGTTTGCTTCGAATTGGTGGGGGAAATGATTTATATGGTGCTTATGGCATGTTGGCACTCTGAAAATATACAAATGTACCAAAATTACACTAGTAAATGTATGGGTTTTATGTCATGAGGTTATGGGGTATGGGGTATCAGAGAGCTATGGGTTATGGATCGAAATCCCCTGCCTACCAACTTGGTGGATTGAAAAACCTATGAGATATAAGAGAGTATGGGTTAAGAGGGCTATGGGTTAAGAGGGCTTCAATTGTATGTCAGAAAGTTCATAAGTTGGTTGCAACAGCATGCCTGTGAGACTTGGTTTCAATCATATTGATACTGAGTCACGATATTGAAACATAAGTTCTATTCTTAAAACCCATTAGGAATATTTATACCAGAGTTGCATCATTGTAACTGATTTGTAATATTGATGCTGGACCTAGACCCTTGGTACATCAATTGCAATGCTGTAGCCAGCTGTTAATTCACATCACACCATCCTCTCAACACCCCTTCACCAACAACTTCAGCCCTCGTTAGTATCTTCTGTTCTCCTTGTTACAGTTCTGATTTGTATAATTTCATTGGCAGATCTGCGTCTTTTAAATGCTATTAGTCTGCTAATTCATTTACATATTTTAGATTCTGCAAGCTTTGTATACCCGACTTCACCAGGTCTGACCCTCCAGCGCTTCTCCATCAAAATGTCACACCATCTGCTGTCTTGAGAGGTGATTTACACCCATCTTCACTAACAATTCATGTAAGTCTCATCACTGTCTCTGACCTGATTCTGATGCTGACATGTGTCCCAGTTTCAATATCATATTAAATGCCTGCTGATTTGCAATGATCCTGTGATTATTGTGGCCAATCCTTTCATCGCCAAGGATTCCAAACACATGAAAAGGCTTTCCAGAGGCACTCTGAACAAAGGGGAGAGGATTTGGAGCTTGCTAGGGCCATTCTTCAAGGTATGTCTAATATATTACTAGCATCATTTTGATTCTACACTATTGTTAATTAATTGTAGAGTGAGAACAGGCGCATCATGGTAGCATGTTCACTGGTGTCCGTCCATCCATCAGTGGCTCAACATCTCGTAAGCCGTCACTTTCGTTTGTCCTTGATTGCCAACACTGACCTGTTGTGCATTGACGCAAGCTATCAACAATCGCTCAGAGGGTGATGATTTCGATTTCGATAACCAGATAGACTACTAACATGATGCTGATGTGGGACAGACCGATTCTGATGGTATGTTTTCAACTTATGTCTATACAGGCGATCCACCATCATCTGGAACAGCATCACCTGCACCCCAGCATGACATTGACGATATCAAAGTGGAATACCACCCTAGTAGTGGTATCCCCACCAAAGTGTACCACTTCGAGGACTATGGACGCGGTCCCGGTGCCCCACCAGCAGTTCCAGAAGCAGATCCTATGCCCTGGCAGCTGTTTCGCACTTGTATCAACTTCGAAGTTGCAGAACTCACACATGATGCTGGACTCTCTCATGAGCAGCTGGACCGCCTCATTCACCTCTTTCATCGCAGCAGGATTGAGCTCTTTACCCTCAAGAATTGCAAAGATGTGAGAGACATGTGGGATGCAGTGTCATTCAAGATGACACCTGTGTGTACTATTCACTAACTTCGTATATACTATGCTTATTTTGCTTCTGTCATGTAATAGTTTACAAAGGAGGAAGTTATTGTGCCCTTATGAGGTGTTAATCAAACATTCCCACTATTTCATCATTCACTGTGGGACTGGGTCACCAATTTACTTCATGATCCACAAGTAGGTCTGAACTTTGTCTTAAATGTGTAAAGGCTGTCAAAGTTCAATGGCGAGAAGTTCATTCAGTTCATTCATGAACCATGGACCACTAATGCATTCTGGGAGTATCAAGTAGGTCATTTTCTTATTAGTATCATGTTAAGTGTCTGCATTGTAGTATATACCATTGACTGAATATCATCATAGTCAAAAATTCCACCAGACGCAAAACCTCTTGCGTCCATTTTGTATGCCGACAAAGCAAAATTATCGTCATTCGGTCATGTAAAAGGCTATCCTGTAGTCGCTCACTGTGCTAATCTTCCTATTGCGATTCACAACAGAGAAGGCTTGGGTGGAGGGCGCGTTGTTGGTTGGCTGCCTATCATTTGCTCTACTCTTCCTTATAACTACTGATGATTTCATTATTAACACTCAGGACAGGTAAAGGAAGACAAGCAGCATTCTGGAAAGCCTGCTTTTGTCAACTTCAAGAATGCGGTGTGGCACGCCTTGTTTCTGAAGATTCTCGACTGTCTGGCACCACTATTGAGGTTTGGTTCTGCCATCAAATGCTGGGATGACATTATTCGCGTCTTCTATCCAATTGTAATAATACTATCTGCAGACTATGAAGAACAGTACATGTATTCTAGCTCCTGTAACTATTAAATATCTCTGACATCTGAATGTGTTCACTGTTGTAGGGCTGTAATGGCATTGATTCGTGGTTTAATGGGCAAATTTCCTTGTCCTGTCTAGTGCCTCGTGACGAGCTTTCAAACACTCTCAAGGTATTTCCTCTCCGCACATGCACAGGAACCAAGGCATTGCTTGCTTGAGTGCGAGAATCTACAACATTGGATGCAAGAGAGCAGATCTTGAGGTCCCAGAGCCTCCGTGATGTTGATGTGAGTCTCGCTCTTATCCTTATCTTTATCTTACTCAGTCTATCATTATTGTTTCATTTTCAGAATTCATTTGGCATTCTGGAGCACACCGACATTCACAGCACTCTATCGCACAACAAACTCCACTTCACTTCAATGATGAGGGATTGTTCAGTGATCACAAGTGGCCTGAACTGCAGAAATGGATTGAACGTTTGGGTCAACAGGCCATTGTCCAGATTGACAGCTTGTGAGTCATTTTTCCACTGTACTTATGTAGGTTTTCATTTATATTGTCAGCTTTCAATCAATTCTGCATTGGCAAAACCTGAATCACTTCAATCAGGTGATATCAGTATCATTTTCTGACGGAACAAAATATGAAGACATCTCTAAGGCGAGCCTAGATCATTCACTTGAATATATCATTCACATTGTTTTAGCTTATTGTATTTGCAGTGCATAATGTATCCAACTGCGATATGGATCTGGAGGCATATCTCCTGCTCTGCTGTATCCGAAGCTATGTGGAGTTCAATATGTATGCTTCGTTAGAGGTTCATACTGAAGATACCATCAATAATGGCTGGGAAGCGTCGTCAAAGCTCACTGGATTGATGGATGTACATATTTTTAGTTTAATTCTAATTCATTGCATTGGATCCAAGTGTTTGGTCAGAAATACATTGAGGATACAGCAGAGATGTCCGAGAAGTCCTGGAATTTCCACAAGAAACATCTTTCTGCCCATCTCTTTGACGACATCAAGGTGAAAGGTGTTTCTCGAAACTACAGCACCAAGCTGAACGAGAAAATGCATGGCCCATTGAAAGATGCCTATCAAGATTGCACAAATTTCAAGAACTTCACTGAACAGGTAAGTGACTTCTGAATCTGAATTCGCATATATATGACTAACAATGAATTTTTTAAGATCCTCCGATACAACCATGACAGCTTGATTGCGGAATACATTCGCAAAAGTTGGATCACCTTGACACTCAGAATCTCAGCATATCTGATGACTTAGAAGACCAACCCGATACTGCACTCCAGGAGACCAATGTAATGAACATATTGGCACTGGCCTTGAAACCCTACCTTTTAGCACTTGTCTCATGTCTATAGGAGTTACCACTTGTCCATGGCCGTCTTACCCCTTTAGCACATGCCAGCAGCATCCCACACTTACTGCACACTGTCCTGACTGCCACACCACATTCCACGTACCAATGTCCTTCCATGTCCTTGCCGCATCTGCATAGCTCCATTTGGTGTGAAGTTTGTATCTAACCACGTATCACTGATTCTACAGCAAGCCATATTACATGTTGCCTTGTGCCACAGCTGCCTCGCACTATGTTTAGAGCTAGTTCAGAAACTCATGTGAAGTTAGGTCAAGTCAATTTGTGGTCGGCAGGCATGGTCAGCATGGCACACCCTGAGCGGCTGACCTTGAACCTTGCTTGTATCATACTATGACCATGGGGTCTTGTTATCACATCAATAATCTCAAGGGTGTCCATCTCACCCATCATAGACATATCTTAACAAGTGTTGTATCTCTAACAGCTCTTGCTGCGCATTATACCACTGTTCTCATGGCTCAAGAGAAAGAAAAGGCCTTTTGGACTGAACCAGAAGTAACAGCACTAATCGACTACCTTCATGAGCATCGATCAGAGCATGCAGAAGGAGGTAACTTCAAGATAGTGACATTTAATGGGGCAGCAAAGTCTATCATACCCAAGAGGACACAGGGCCCACAAAAGACTGGCAAAATGTGCCAGACAAAGTGGACATTGGTGCGTTACTGATTTCTCAGTCATTATCTCAGCTAACAAGCATCTAGTTAAAACAGATCTACAATACTATCGATAAGTATTGTAAACAGTCTGGAATTAACCAGTGGCACCATGAGTATGGTGCAAACATCCAAGGGGAAGCAGCGGTAGCAGTGTGAGCCCATTCAGTCACATAGTATATATAATACATGCAGCTGAGGTTGACAAAACACTGTTCCAAACAGGCCAACAGACATTGGCTGACCGATGCTATATGTCTGTGTCTAATGTTTGGCCGGCCATCTCACTGAGCAGTGATATTGACAGGTGGGCCCATACACAGTGATGCTTGACATTAACATGTCGGCCGATAGCCAATAAATGGTTGGTGTAATATTGTCAGCTGGGCCCATGTGCTGTTGTGAGTGTGTGAAATGCTCGGCTGATAGCATGCATATCATTAGGCCGATGATGGGGGTAAAAGGTGTCAGGCAACCCTAGGCAGTAATATATTTATATTGCCTGTGCACATTGGTCTGTAAATTGTGTGTATGATGCCATCACATGGGCCGAGTAAAATAAAGGCCGATGTCATCATATGGGCCAATAGACAAACATACCTGAGAGAGTCAGTACCATCGGCCCATATGACACCATCAGGTATGCAGTTGTATCGGCCCATGCATTTACATCAGTACCATGGGCTGAGATGATGGCATTGAGTATTCATTAATCTCGGCCCATCTGAGTGCCTCAGGTATTGGGTTGATCAGCCCATATGATGACATCAGTGCCATCAGCTGACATGATGGTATCAGGCATTCGGGCATTTGTTGCCTTCGGCCCATATGATAACATCAGGGATTGAGTTGCATCAGACCATCTGATTTCATTGGGCATGCAGTTATATGGGCCAAGATGATGGCATCAGGCATTCATTTCCTTCGGCCCATATGATAATATCAGGTATTCAGGTTCATCAGCCCACATGTTTGCATCAGTACCATGGGCCGAGATGATGGCACTGAGTATTCATTATTCTTGGCCCATCTGAGTGCCTCTGGTATTGGATTGATTGGCCCATATGATAACATCAGTACCATTGGCTGACATGATGGGATCGGGCATTCATCGCCTTTGGCCCATATGATAACATCAAGTATTAAGTTGCATCGACCCTGCCTCGGCTATCCACCTGATGCAAACATATGGGCCAGATCATTTCAGTTGATGGTACTGATTGTTACGAACTGGGGTGGCATCACCAGCGACAGTGAAAAGACACAGTCGGTCTACTGGGAAGTTCTACAATGTCCAGAAGAGGACAAGGTGAAAGTACAAGGAACGCGTTCCGAGTACTATCAAGGGTTCAGCCTCAAAGATAAGTCTAAGAGGTTCTACGAGAATAGAGACTAAGGCTAAGGAGTGCTTAGACTTAGAGACGATTCAAGACAACTTAGGTTGGAGACCTAAGCAAAGGATGTTCCAGGTAAAACCCAGTAAGATTAAAGTAAAGTATACAAGCATAATACAACGTGCTTAAATAGGCCAATATGTGCGCACGGACCAAGAGAGAGACGTGAGAATGTAAGTGCATATCCAAAGAAGGAAGGCAACTATAGTACAGATGTGTTGAGCATATGAGTCAGAGTCACATTACGTAATATACAAAGTAAAGGAGGCAGAAAATAAATAGGGGCACATACAATTGTAACACTGATGCTATCATATGGGCTGATCAAAACCAATACCTGAGACACTCATATGGGCTGAGAATATTGAATACTCAATGCCATCATCTCAGCCCATGGTGCTGATGCAAACATGTGGGCCGATGAACCTGAATACCTGATATTATCATATGGGCTGAAGGAAATGAATGCCTGATGCCATCATCTCGGCCCATATAACTGCATGCCCAATGAAATCAGATGGGCTGATGCAACTCAATCCCTGATGTTATCATATGGGCCGAAGGCAAAAAATGCCCGAATGCCTGATACCATCATGTCAGCTGATGGCACTGATGCCATCACATGGGCCAATCAATATGAATGCCCGAGGCAGTCAGATGGAGCTGATGTTTTCACATGTGCCAATGTAAATCAAACTATAGGTCGAACTGGTCAGTCGGTCGGTCAGACACCAAATGCAAACATCAGTTATTGTGATACACAATGACTGCACTATCTAGGCCGAGACCGAGACATTCCAACCCACATCCACATAAGTTGCATATAATGGCCGAGCTGTCCCCACAAAATTATGAATGCTGTCGCACATGAACCAAGCCCACACAATGCGGTTGCCGCTATATGTGACACCATGCCTGACAATGTGTCCAGAGCAGCCAACCATAGCACCTGAGTTATATCGCAACCAGATACTGAGATTGGATAATGTCATGAGTCCATCACAATAATGGCCGGCACTGGTCATGATGTCAAACCCTTTGGGAGAAGAACTTGGATCTCGGTGAATAGGGCATTGTCTATTACAAATAACAGATGCACAATTGAACACTGATGCCAAAAATTGCATGCGGGTGCACATATCACTGAGGCCATGTGACATGGCCCATCGGGCAAGTTGTATCTGCATGTTGACCGAAGCCCAATACAACTTGGGATGCATCACCCAAAGAGCTGCAGAAGCTAGGACTGCTGCACACTGCATAGATATTATGACATCAGGACCATCTTTTCCTTTCAGTGTGGCCAACACCTTGGGGAAGAATCCATCAGCTGGTGGAAAACCGTGTGGCTAGCTCACCTGCATGAGCATGGGCATTCTGGTGAAGAAGCAGTACTGACCTCTTGGCCTTGCTGGAACCAGCAGGGGGCTAAATTGATACATCCTGGGGTCAATCATTGCCGGTCGCTGGTATGAAAATTCCCTGGGAACGTCTTCCACTTGGTGTCCATTCCACTGGTCATGCTTTGCTGCAAGAGAGAGCCCATGCCAATGGTGGCTTCTTCCATCTCGGCCTGTAAGGTAGGTCAATGAGCTGGCCGATTGGTCATAATAAATAAGCTAACTTGAATCCATGGGCTGATGGCATCTGGTAGGTACCACAAGATAATGCAGCTGGCTGCGTCCAAAATCACCGAGGGCTGCTCCAGCAATTGTTCTGACCAATGAAAAAAAAATTGAAGCAAGGCCTCTTCATGTTTTGCAATCTCAGCGATGATACCGCCGGAACTAGCGTCATGCGTAGCAGTGCTACTGTCGTCGAGATAAAGTCAGTAACAGTTGCATCTAGCAAGCGATGTTGAGCGGTGGTCTCAGCGGTAGCGGTAAGGTTGCGAGCGGTGCAAAGAAACAGTAAAGAAGTCCGCGGTACTTTCAGTGGTAAAGTAGCGGAGCATGAGAAGTTCAGTCAAAAGTAACAATCAAAAGTCCAGCGGTATGCCGGCGGTAATGGAGAACGAGCGTGATGTATTAACGAGCAATAAGGGAACTTTAAAGACTATGTCCACTATTGGGTTGATCCAGAGCTAGACAATAATCCTGACCTATAGTACATGCAATGGTGTAAAATCAGGTACTGTATCGTGTGGGGTACGCGGTGCTTATATCCTAATTTGTATGTACTCGGAATACTCTAGGTGAGATCAGTAGCGCTGGAGTGTAGTAACCGCCATAAGTAAACATAGCGCGAGGCGCTGCGGCACAAGGCAACATGTAATAACGCTTGCCATGGAATCAGTGATAACGAACAGGAAACAAACTACGCACCAAATGGAGCTATGCGGACGTGGCAAGGACATGGAAGGACATCGGTTCGTAGAACGAGGTGCGGTAGTCAGTACGGTGTGCGGTAAGCATGGGATGCCGCTGGTACTGCTAAAGGGGTAAGACGGCCATGGACAAGTGGTAACTCCTGTAGACGTGAGACAAGTATCAAAATATGGGGTTTTATGCCCAGCGCCAATATGTTTGTTACATTGCCATCAGGGCGACCAGATGGTCGTGGATGGTGGGCTCAGTCACTGAGGTAGTGGAATTGGCTGCAGCAGGTGGTGGGGGAATGATGGTGTCGACCTCCTCCTGCCAATACTCAGGAGGGAAGTCATTGGCCGACGTGATGGCTGCTGGCGGGTTGATGGGCTCAGCAGCAACAGCGACCTCTAAATCAAGAGATTAATAATGTTGGCAGTCAAAAGAAGAAAAACCTCACTGGTCACCTCCATGGCATCCTCAGATTCCAAATCAAGCGTCAGTCAATGGGCCCAGAATGTCGCCCTTGTCGACATAGATTGTGGCTGTTTCTTGGAGGAGGCTGGCATGGCCTTTGACCGAGGATGGAATGCCCACACCTGCTCAGTCATGGCAGGGAGGTCATCATCGACCGACGTCAGTCAGTCACATCGAACCTTCATCCTGTAGCACTTGGCGCAGGACTTCATCACTTGCCCCCTGCAGCCGACAGCAGCGAGACGTGGGCCTCCTCCAACACACCTCTTACAGGGTGGGCTATACTATGAGACGGTGAGTAATAATTCATTGACATGATCAGCAAAACTCACCTCATGCTAAAGGGGTAAGACGGCCATGGACAAGTGGTAACTCCTGTAGACGTGAGACAAGTATCAAAATATGTGGTTTTGAGCCCAGCGCCAATATGTTCATTACAGTGGAATGATACCATTAGATAGGAGTAACACATGGTAAAGTGTCACAGCAAGGGATGGTGAAGCCAAAAGGTAAGGATAATGATAGCCGTAAAGAGAACAGCCTTGTTGGCCAAGTTAACCCTGATGGCATGCAATGCGTCATTTGCTTGGCGCTCTCTCAGTTATATCTCCTGCAGCACAAGGTCAGTGACGCCCCAATTGGCACATCTTTCAATGCCAATGTTGGAGGGCAGTGGGATGACCACAGCCTCAGGAGTGAATTTGACCAGCATATCATATCAGTCTTTGTCATCTGGCCAATCACGATCATCGTCATATGACCTGGCAGAATCCAATTCTGCAGCATCTAACATCACTGTCATGAGGTCCAACTGGTCATAGCCACCTAATTGATCGCCAAGAAATGTCACTGCCACCCTAATGAATTCATCAATTTGACCTTGCAGTTTGTTGTGGTGCCAAGCAATGGCCAGTTTTTGGGCATCGGTCGGCCGTTTCCTCAGTTTCCTAACATCTATTAGGAGGGCCACTTGCACCTCCTCCAGTGTTATTCCAGATGCTATCCACATTGCAGTACTATGATGGATCTCACCAGCAGGCCATCTCACCTGATGGTTCAACAGATGCAACTCTTGTTGCTTCCTTGTCGGTGCTTGGCCAATCTATATGAGCATATAGTAGATGGCCAGTATGATGCTGCATACCTTTCATCGGTTGAACTTCATATATGTCCATGGCGCTCGGATCATCCAGTCGGTCATCCTGAGCGGCTGCAGCCTCTGCTTCCCATTTTACAAGGGCATTGTCGTTGGCAGTCTCGCTCAGTTGGTTGAATGCATATTGGCTGTCTCGGACTCCGTGCATGGCCTCCTTGAATTTTTGGCAGAGGAACTTGCCTGAATGAATGTAAATATCCATAATCGGTCAAATGATATTGCTTACTGATCTGTATCATCTTCATAAAATTACAGTTGTTCATTTGAAAATCCAAACATTCCTTTCGGTAGGGGGTTGACATCCCCCTCACCGATGGAGATATGATGTTCAAGGGCGCCCACAGGGTCTCCATGATCTTGCCATCAATTCTGGCAGCACCAATGATGAAGTTTGATGCATACCGTACATAGCATTTGTCTTGATGGCCATGGACATGCCAGAGCCCAATGCCAGGGATCACCTCCATCCCCCATGGAAGGTTGAGATAAGGCAACTCTGGTGGAGATGCTTGTGGTATTGACAATTAATGTCATAGAAAGTCAACACCCAGTCAATCCCATCGGTATTGTACCCCAGAGCTTGACATAGCGCATAATCCATGTTCATCTGCCTTTGGCCAACTGACAAATGAGTTTATACCAGGCAAGGTAAAATATCTGTCAGTGAACCTTTCCCCCTTCTGAAAGTCCACCATAGAATGCAGGGCAAAACAGCCGTGTCTTACACAGGCACACCCACCTATCCCTGTGGCTTCCAGCTTGTGGTGTGAAGCATTTGCCTTGTTGACCGCTCGGTGGTTGTTGCAGTCAGACCAATTTACAATGTCCTGTGCCTCGGTGAGATGCATTTTGGGAATCGCTGACCATGAAGCCAAGACCATCGGTCAAAGCCACCTCGTCGGTCGGATTCACCGGAGACATGTGCTTGGCCTTGAAATTGCCATCCATGACCAAGGATCTTGAATACAGCCATGCAGAATCTCTTGCATTCTTTTCAGACAAATTTACGTTTACCCCAGGCTGCAGACATGCAGGACAGAAGAGTGCAAGCTCCCCCGAGTTTGGCTTTTGCTTCTCATGTCCAAACCATGCCACTTGAGCTGCTTCAGCTGTCTCCACTGCCTGCCACCCTCATCAGTTCTCTATATCGGTCCTTTCGGCCATTGTGAGCAATCCAATGAAGGTATCTACACTACTCACTGGAACCAGATGAGGGAACATGCTTGACGTGATTTGCCTTAATTTGCTATAGTAGTTCATCACTGATGTCCCACATTCCAGGTTATCCAACAGGAAGTCATCCAGCACCGCAAATGTGAACACTGTCTTCGGCGAAGTGAAAGACACTAGGAAGAGGCCTGTTTCAAATAGTTGCATGTTGGGACTCACTGCCTTGGTGCACCAACAGAATCTGATCATGAGGGAGTGGAGACCTGACGTATCCACCACTGTGGTCATCTGAGGATCATTGATCAAAGGCACCCACAGGCCTTCAGTGAAATACTCTCCTTCATCATCCATGTCATACCACTCTTCAGTCACTTCAGGGCAAGGCTTGCCCTGGTGACCAAGGTGAATTTCAAGCCCAATCTTGGTCAAGGAAGTGTCCTTGAAGAATCCCCCAGTCCATTGACTGATCCGATGGAATGGCATGCAGCTGTGAACCATCCTACAGCAATGAGTGCAGAAGAGCGGCTCACCCATACAGCTGTGATATCTGTAGACTCCATCATTTGAACAGACAGAGCAAGTCCTGTCGGATGGTGGACCCACTCCCGAAGGAGCAAGTCCAAGTAGTCTTCGGTCTTGTACAGCCACTCACATAGATAGTCATTTTGACTCTTGATACTCGGATTCAGTAAATGAGACCAGGTAAGTGAATGATGAGCTTGCCATGGACTTGCAAAGCTGTACAAGGCTCCAAGTTGAAATCACCGAGGTTGTAGTGTTCATAGTCACCCTCTGCATGATGCCCTCTGGAGGATCCTTGCTTGGTAGGAGATTTCCTGGGGGATGAATGAACCGAAGTTGTTCCATTGCAACATTGAGCTTTGACAAATTGTCCTCTATTTCCTCGAGAAGTTCTTTTGTCCTCCCATCTAACCAACGAGGATGTCTTAGGAGGACTCCAGGCCTTTGGCTTTGACTTGACCATGCACCGAAGCAGCGCTGTGGTTAGGTGGATGCATTGTTTGAAGCGATATGATCAGACTATAGGACAGTTTGGTGCTTACATGTGATTGCCAAATGCAATACATCTGTTGTAATAGTCACTTTGATCTCATGTAAATCATCAGGAGTGATAACCACAGTACAATATCACTAGTTAATAAGTATTTGATATATAATACATTGAGATGCTTTAGGACCTCTGCTTTTACTCTACAGACCCACCCATACATCTACACTGCTCGATGAGTCTTGTAGCAATGGTGCTCGTGCTATTTGGCACAATCTAGCCCTTACGTGCACTTCTGACATGGGCATGTCACTCATTACTTACGCAACCATTCCTTTTTTTTTGCTTCTATCAACCACATCAATGCTCTCTAATTTCAGGTCCTTTCCTCCAACATAGCTGCTGTGACATGGCTTGGACAAAGATAAGTACAGGGGTTCAGCCTCAGTTGAATGACCAAGAGACCACCACTCTGCAGTCCCATGTTGAGGATTGGAGGAAGGCAGTGGGATGGAACAACAAGACATCTTCAAAGCAGCCGCCAGGGAGGCCAAGATCTTGGCTCCGAAGATAGACAAAGAGCTGTTGAAGCAATGCAAAGAAGTAAGTGTTTAGTATTTAACACCAGTCATGCTGCATTACAGTCACCCTGCACAGAAATACTGAGAGTGGTTCCAGAATCACAGGAAATCCAATTCCAAAACACCCACCAAGCTGCAAAAAAAAGGACTGCACACCAAGTCATCAAAGAGGAGCGAAAGGCCGACATTCTTCAGCAAATACATGAAGAAATTGAGGAAGAGACTGGGCAGAAGCCTGCACCAAAGGAAGTACTGAGGAGGTATCAGCCGACCATGAAAGCAATCATGCAATGGCTAGACAAAAAGGAGTTGCAGGAAGACAAGGCGAAGGCCGATGAGTGGACGAATCAGGCGCCCGATGCTACTGTCCAGGCCAAGACAGCCAGGAAGAGGGGGAAAAAATGGTGAAGAACTTCGCCAAAGAAATGTTTACTCAGGCCAGTATGAGAGTCTTTGTTTTGGGGTCTTGTGAGGACGAGAAGGGCGGCCTGCTTACATCTGGGTAAGTTGATTCAGTTGGTTGGTTGGTCATTGTGCTTACTTGGTTGTGGCAGGTTTTACTTAATGATATGCTCGGTAAGGCTCCAGCTTCATGACAAGCAAGGACTGGCAGGTCATCCTACAGTATGGGAAGATTTTATTGGCGATGAATTCGGTAAGTCTCCAGACCTATTCAGAGGTGCTTGCATTTAATCAATGCCTCCAAAATTAAGACCAGGAAGCAACATTGCTTGAGGCAATCGCCGGGCCCCCAAACCATACCATGAGTTTGAGTTGGACCAATCAGGCTCGCTGATGTTGCCTGAGATGATGGTTTAGCCTTGAGACCAAGAAGGCAATGATTTGGTCATTCCTTACCATTCATTACAGTAAGCAGGATGACCGACGTCTGTATCATAATCTGATGCCAGCTGCCACAGGAACATGTTGCGGAAAGCCAAAGGTCTCGGTGCCCTGGAGTGACATCATACAGGGGCAATCCAGATTTATCTCCAGCACATACATGCCTGATGACACCAAGATCTTGGAGCCATCTAAATTGCAACATGTTGACGCCAATGCCATCCTGGAATCTTGGTGGAACCAACAGGAAACCCAGGTAGGACCAACCTTCAAGTTCAAGGCCTGGATGGATGACAAGGGTAGAATGCACTGTAAAGATACAACATAACCTGTGCTGTAGATAAACTACCTCCTAAGTTTGTATGTGTGGTCTTGCGCTCCATCTAGTCTGCTTCACTTGTGAAACAAGAGTGTTCGACCCTAAAGGGGGATGCCTGTTAGTATGGTCAAGTTTGAGTCAAACCAATGTGCAAATATAGTGTCGTAGTCAGCAGTAAGTTGCCGCAGTCAGTGGTGATGCTGCTGGAACTAGCATCGTTGGTAGCGGTACTAGTGTCATAGGGATAAAGCCTGTAGATGTAGTGTCGAGCGAGTGGTGACGAGCAATGATATCTGCAGTAGCGGTGTAGCAAACAAAGTCACGCTGACCATGACAGTGCCATTTTACACAAGTGTCTCATTACTGCCTACAGCGGCTACTGAGAAAACCCCTATAGCGAGCATTAGCCTTTTCGCTTCACCGGTACCGTTTTCGCTCTGTGGATCCTTGCCCCTTACTGAATCTCACTACCAATGTCCATTCCATTTCCGTCTAAGATCCATTGGTGCGTAGCATATTTGTTTCCGCCTTTACTAAAGCTATGGCAAGACTTACCTTACCTTCCATGACGCCGCTTGCTCGCTGCGTGCCTCTTAGCTAAATATCTCTATCTCACTACCGTTCTTGCTATGTATTCTGGCCGTTCACGGTACATGTTCAAAAGGACTCTTCGCACATCCCGGTACTTTTACTTTCCCCCTATGGTACACACAGTACTTAGGAATAGTCACTACCACTGTCTCTAACGGAATAAAGTCTTTCGCTGAAGTTACTGTCTCTTAAGAATTGCTTTACTGCTGCACGTACCAGTGCTTGTTACCGCTTTCTCATGCTTCACTGCTTGCACTACGCTTTCCCATGCTTCACCGCTTGTTTTACCACCAGTTTTCCACGCCATACCACAGTTTTTACCACACGCACTACCGCAGTTTTACCACTTTCGCTACCGCTTGTCTACCGCTTTCCCGCGCTTACCGCTAGTATTACCGCTAGTTTCCCATGGACTGGAGGTCACCGCTAGCATCTCGCTACCTCTGACAGCATTCACACATGACAGGTTGGGCATTATCAAATTATATTAACTTCGCATTCCCTTTAGGGTCAAATGCTCTTGCTTTGCAAGTGAAGCAGACTAGGTAGAGCGCAAGACTCACATACTAGCTTAGGCCGTGATTTATCTACAGCCCAGGCTAGATTGTATCTTTACAGTAAAGGTGAGTCTTTGCCTCATTTTCGGTTGGTCATATTACTCACAGCACCTTAGCAAACAAAGGCAGTGGTGCCTGTGACCCCAGCCCCCACAAGGATGCTTAGACAGGTGAGATTCACCTCATCCTGTTGGTCTACACCGCTCAACAATGTCCAGCCCAACACCAACACTCGCATTGGCCAACTGATGCCGAGGAGGAAGGCTAAAGGAAAGGAGAAGGCTGTAGAGATTGTCGAGGGTGATGAGGTGAGTTTTTGCTGATCATGTCAATGAATTATTACTCACCGTCTCATAGTATAGCCCACCCTGTAAGAGGTGTGTTGGAGGAGGCCCACGTCTCGCTGCTGTCGGCTGCAGGGGCAAGTGATGAAGTCCTGCGCCAAGTGCTACAGGATGAAGGTTCGATGTGACTGACTGACGTCGGTCGATGATGACCTCCCTGCCATGACTGAGCAGGTGTGGGGCATTCCATCCTCGGTCAAAGGCCATGCCAGCCTCCTCCAAGAAACAGCCACAATCTATGTCGACAAGGGCGACATTCTGGGCCCATTGACTGACGCTTGATTTGGAATCTGAGGATGCCATGGAGGTGACCAGTGAGGTTTTTCTTCTTTTGACTGCCAACATTATTAATCTCTTGATTTAGAGGTCGCTGTTGCTGCTGAGCCCATCAACCCGCCAGCAGCCATCACGTCGGCCAATGACTTCCCTCCTGAGTATTGGCAGGAGGAGGTCGACACCATCATTCCCCCACCACCTGCTGCAGCCAATTCCACTACCTCAGTGACTGAGCCACCATCCACGACCATCTGGTCGCCCTGATGGCAATGTAACAAACATATTGGCGCTGGGCATAAAACCCCATATTTTGATACTTGTCTCACGTCTACAGGAGTTACCACTTGTCCATGGCCGTCTTACCCCTTTAGCAGTACCAGCGGCATCCCATGCTTACCGCACACCGTACTGACTACCGCACCTCGTTCTACGAACCGATGTCCTTCCATGTCCTTGCCACGTCCGCATAGCTCCATTTGGTGCGTAGTTTGTTTCCTGTTCGTTATCACTGATTCCATGGCAAGCGTTATTACATGTTTGCCTTGTGCCGCAGCGCCTCGCGCTATGTTTACTTATGGCGGTTACTACACTCCAGCGCTACTGATCTCACCTAGAGTATTCCGAGTACATACAAATTAGGATATAAGCACTGCGTACCCCACACGATACAATACCTGATTTTACACCTTTGCACGTACTATAGGTCAAGATTATTGTCTAGCTCTGGATTAACCCAGTAGTGGACATAGTCTTTAAAGTTCCCTTATCGCTCGTTAATACATCATGCTCGTTCTCCGTTACTGCCGGCATACCACTGGACTTTCGACTGTTACTTTTGACTGAACTTTTCACGCTCCGCTACTTTACCACTGAAAGTACCGCGGACTTCTTTACTGTTTCTTTGCACCGCTCGCAACCTTACCACTACCGCTGAGACCACCGCTCGACATCGCTTGCTAGACGCAACTGTTACTGACTTTATCTCGATGACAGTAGCACCGCAATGCACAGCGCTAGTTCCGGCGGTATCATCGCTGACCGCGGCAACTTACCGCTGACTTGGACGCTTGTTTCGCAAATAAGTTAGACTCGAACTTGACCATACTAAATAGGCATCCCCCTTTAGGGTCGAACGCTCTTGTTCTTACAAGTGAAGCAGACTAGACGGAGCGCAAGACTAACATACTAGTTTAGGCAGTGGTTTAATCTACAGCCCAAGCCAGGTTTTATCTTTACACCGAGTACTGAACCGCGAACCCTAAATAGTAGACTACCAGATTTCGGAGTTCGGAGTTCGGCACTTAGAAATGTGTGGATCAATAGGTGTCTATTGCCCCACATTGTTCTGAGTCCTGAGTCGCGAGTGCTGGGTACCAGGGTTCAGGGTTCAGCACTGCCAATATGTTGATCAAGATCTTTCACATTATGAGTACCAAGTCCTGAGTGCCGGGTGCTGGAGTTCGGGGTTCAGCACATAAAATATGTGGATTGAGGTCTTTCACATTGTTTTTGAGTCCTGAATACAGATCCCCAAGTGCCGGTGTAAAGATACAACTCAGCTTGGGCTGTAGATAAACCACTGCCTAAACTAGTATGTTAGTCTTGCGCTCCGTCTAGTCTGCTTCACTTGTAAGAACAAGAGCGTTCGACCCTAAAGGGGGATGCCTATTTAGTAGGTCAAGTTCGAGTCTAACTTATTTGCGAAACAAGCGTCCAAGTCAGCGGTAAGTTGCCGCGGTCAGCGATGATACCGGCCGGAATAGCGCTGTGCATTGCGGTGCTACTGTCATCGAGATAAAGTTAGTAACAGTTGCGTCTAGCAAGCGATGTCGAGCGGTGGTCTCAGCGGTAGTGGTAAGGTTGCGAGCGGTGCAAAGAAACAGTAAAGAAGTCTGCGGTACTTTCAGTGGTAAAGTAGCGGAGCGTGAGAAGTTCAGTCAAAAGTAACGATCAAAAGTCCAGCGGTATGCCAGTGGTAATGGAGAACGAGTGTGATGTATTAACGAGCGATAAGGGAACTTTAAAGACTATGTCCACTACTGGGTTGATCCAGAGCTAGACAATAATCTTGACCTATAGTAACATGCAATGGTGTAAAATCAGGTACTGTATCGTGTGGGGTACGCGGTGCTTATATGCTAATTTGTATGTACTCGGAATACTCTAGGCGAGATCAGTAGCGCTGGAGTGTAGTAACTGCTGTAATGAACATATTGGCGCTGGGCTTAAAACCCCATATTTTGACACTCGTCTCACGTCTACAGGAGTTACCACTAGTCCATGGCCTTCTTACCCCTTTAGCAGTACTGCAGCATCCCACGCTTACCACAGGTTAGGCATTATTGAACTATACTAACTTAGCATTCCCTTTAGGGTCGAACGTTCTTGCCTTTGCAAGTGAAGCAGACTAGGTAGAGCGCAAGACTCGCATACTAGCTCAGGCCGTGGTTTATCTACAGCCCAGGCTAGATTGTATCTTTACAACCGCCGTAAGTAAACATAGCACGAGGCGCTGCGGCACAAGGCAACATGTAATAACGCTTGCCGTGGAATCAGTGATAATGAACAGAAAACAAACTACGCACCAAATGGAGCTATGTGGACGCGGCAAGGACATGGAAGGACATCGGTTCATGGAACAAGGTGCGGCAGTCAGTACGGTGTGTGGTAAGCGTGGGATGCCGCCGGTACTGCTAAAGGGGTAAGAAGGCCATGGACTAGTGGTAACTCCTGTAGACGTGAGACGAGTGTCACAATATGGGGTTTTAAGCCCAGCGCCAATATGTTTGTTACACCGGGTTACCATGTGAGGCAATACCATGATGTTGATTTACACATGTTGAGTGCCGAACCCTGAGCTCCGGCACCGGCACTCAACATGTGTAAATCAAATATCATGGTATTGCCTCACATTGTGCTAACTCCGGGTGCCAGCTCGGGGTTCGGCACTCAATATGTGTAAATCAATATCTTTGTATTGCCTCACATGGTTCTAACTCACGGGTGCGGGGTTCGGGGTTCGTGTTAAAATATGTGGATCGATATCTTCACATTGTTATGAGTACCAAGTCCCGAGTCCCGAGTGCCGGGTGCCGGAGTTCGGGGTTCGGCATTCAACATGTGTACATCAATATCTTTGTATTGACTCACATTGTTCTCACTCCCGGGTGCTGGGGTTCGGGGTTGGGTGGTTAAATATGTGGATCATATCTTTCACATGGTTATGAGTCCCGAGTCCAGATTCCCAACTGCCGGGTGCCGGAGTTCGGGGTTCGGCACTCCCACGTGTAAATCAATATCTTGGTATTGCCTCACATGTTTCTAACTCCCGGGTGCCGGGGTTCGGGGTCAGTGATAGAAAATGTGCATCGACATCTTTCACATTGTTATAAGTTCCAAGGCCCGAGTCCCGAGTGCCGGGTGCCGGAGTTCGGGGTTCGGCACTGAACATGTGTCAATCAATATCTTTGTATTGCCTCACATTGTTCTAACTCCCGAGTGCCGGAGTTCGGGGTTCAGCACATCAAATATGTGGATCGATATCTGTCACATGGTGATGAGTCCCAAGTCCAGGGTCCTGGGGTTCGGGGTTCGGCACTTAAGATATATGGAATGATATGTTTCACAATGTGACCTGGCACCCGGCACAAGGTAACTCAACAGATATGTTTCAAATTCTTTAAATTGTGTATTGTGTTTCAGGTAGCCGGATATCTGGAATTCACGAAATATCCATTGTGAATCTCCGGTGTCCAGTTCTGGATTTCCAGACTTGGCATCCAGCACTGACATTCATTCAAACATTGTATATACATCTATGAACAACAATTATGTAGCCATTTCACCCTCATCAGCAGAGGGTTCAACCTTCACCTCAACATCCATATCATCAGAATCATATTCTGGCACAAGGTTGCCCGGATCATCTGGGTCCACAATTTTGCCGGATGTTTGTGGACCCTCAGGCTGAATCTGGCTGAGCTCAAATATGAGACCCTCAATGACAGATGCTGGCTGGACTTTCGGAGGCAGAGGCTCCATCCCTGCCATATCCAAGTCAATGAGGGGAGCAAGTGCAGATGGGAGGGGTGAGATGGACAGGGGACAGATTGGTCAAGCAAAAAGGTTGCATTGACAGGAGAGTCAGGAAGTGGAAATGAAGGGTGCTGGTCGATGAACTTTGCGACAAAGGCCCTCATGGAGGCGTTGCAGGGTATCAATCTTACCATCCTGCTCCGCCACACAAGCCTCAAGAAGAGCAATTCGAGCAGCACCATCCCAAATTGCAATTGCCATGGAATGGAGATCCGGAATGGGCACATCGAGTGCTGGACGAGGCACTGCGGTGCTCGAAGACGGAATAGCTAAGTGAAAGATAAGGTCAGATGGTCATAGAAAATTGGGGGTGACTCACTAGCTGGTGCAGGTGCAGGTGTCTTGGGGGCAGTGATTGTCTTGCTGCGCCCACGGGACTGTGCCTTGGGTGTGGTCACAGCAGGGACAGCTGGAGTGCTGGAGGGGCCACGAGATTGACTGCGAGTTTGGGCTTTGGACTGCGAGGCAGCCAGCGCATTGGAGGGAGCTCTGGAAGGTGTCCTGGAGCGAGCCTGCCGGGTGGTAGACTTCCCTCGAATACGTTTTGGCGGGGATCCCATGGATGCTGGGACACATTTGATCTTCTTGGTGGCGCAGCGGACGCACGACAAACATGGGGCACGGGTCCTCCTGTCCAACCGAGTGGCGCAGGGCCACTTCTCCTGGGTGCAATAATGGCAGGGGTTGTTCTGTGGGTTCCATTAGTTGATGGACTCATTGGAATTCATTAG